>PISX010003638.1:5382-122375 GCA_004024625.1 Mellivora capensis | reverse complement strand
GGCATGGGGCTCTGCACTCTACACAGAATCCGCTTAAGCTGCTCCCTTCTTCTCCCTCTGCCTCTCCCCCTGCATGCACATGGGCTCTCTCTCTTAAATAAATAAATATTTTTTAAAAATACTTTAAAAGAAGTGGACAATAGATCTGAACAAACACCTAACCAAAAAAGATTTAAGGACAGAATATAAACATATGAAAAGATGCTCAACATCAAATGCCATTAGGGAACTGCAAATCAGAGTAACAAGAGGGATGCCTGGGTGGCTCAGTCGGTTAAGCATCCAACTCTTGGTTTTGGCTCAGGTCATGGACTCAGGGTCAGGAAATCAAGCCCCACATTCAGTTCCACACTAAGCGTGGAGTCCACTTGAGATTCTCTCTCTTCCTCTCCCTCTGCTCCTCTAGCCCTTACTCATATGCACATTCTCTCTCTCTCAGAAAAAAAAAAAAAAAAAAAAAGAACAAGATACCACACTACATACATTTTAGAATGGCTAAAATTCAAAACATTGACAACCCCAAATGCTGCCAAGGATGTGGGGCAACAGGAACTCTCATTCATTTTAGTGGGAATGCAAAATGGTAAGCTACTTTGCAAAAACAGTTTGTCAGCTTCTTACAAAGCTAAATTTAATCTTACTATATGATCCAAAAATCGGGCTATGATTTGAGAACAAATGTCCATAGAAAAATCTGCACATGAATGTTAATAGCAACTTTATTCATAATTGCCAAAACTCAGAAGCAATCAAGATACCCTTCAACTGCTGAATGCATAAATTGTAATAAATCCACACAGTGGAATATTATACAGCAATAAAAAGGGAACTATCAAGCTACATAAAGACATGACAGAAACACCAGTGAAATAAGTCAGTCTGAAAAGACTACATCGTATATGATTCCAACTATTTGGCAGTCTGAAAAGACAAAACTATAGAGATGGTGAAAAGATGAGGGTAGTGTCAGGAGTGTGGGAGCAAGAGGAGGAGGGATGAATAAGTGGAATGTGGGATTTACTGAGCACTGAAACTATTCTGTATGAAACTGTAATGATAGACCCATGACATTATGAATTTATCAAAAGTCATGAAACTGTACAACATAAAGAATGAACCTTAATGCAGACTATGAACTTTATAATAATGTATTAATATTGGTTAATTAATTATAACAAATACATATTCTATTTCAACCCTAAATAAGTGTACTGCAAAGTTCAATTACAGCACTAACCACCCAGAGGTACTAGAGCATCCACAAGTACAAAGGGCATTATTTCAAACAAGACTGCATTTATTTTAGATGCCAGCTGTACTTCAGGGGTCCCCAGGCCACCAGCATTTCCAATCATCCGACCATAAATTAAGGGATTCCTCTACTCTTGAGTTTGATAATTTACTGGGACAACTCACAGAACTCAGGAAAGCATTATACATATAACTGTAGTTTTATTATAGAGGAAACACACAGGCAGGGTCTGAGGTGGAGGGGGGAGGTCCCCAAATGAAGGATTTCCATGCTCTCTCCCCATGAGTCTGTGTGTGTCGTCCTCCCAGTATATCAGTATATTCACCAATTAGGAGGTCCCCTTTGGTATCCCGAGCTCTTATTTGGATTTCATTAAATAAGCATGAATGATTAAATCACCGGATGATCACATGACTGAACTCCATCTCCAAATCTTATCCACCTCCTGTGAGGTCAGACTGGCCTGAAGTCCCAAGCCGCTAATCATGTGGTTGCTGTTTCCGGTGACCAGACCCACTCCTGTAGCTGTCTAGGGATCCACCATAAGTCACCACAGTAGCACAACAAACACACAGCTCATTCATCCAAAACCTAAGTTAATACTCTCATAGAAGAAACTTCTGATTTAAAGCACAATTTAATGACACAAACTTTTAGTTTCATGAAAGGCCAGAGATTATAAAGCAATGAACAGAAGGGAATATTGATCAGAAGGTGACTTTTAAAGGGAGCACAATTAGCTCAAATTCTGAAAATAAACTTTATCAAAAAGGAGGAAAGCAGGCCTGTGAGTCAAGATGGTGGAGGAGTAGCAGACTGAGATGACATCAGGTCACAGGAGTTCAGGTAGATAGTTCTCAAACCATTCCAAACACCTACAAACCCAACAGGAGATCGAAGACAAGAAAAGCAATTCTAGAAACAGAAAATCACCACTTTCTGAAAAGTAGAACTTGCGGAGAAGTGAAGCCGAAGGGATGGGAAGATAAGACCATGGGGGGAGGGGCCAGCTCCCGGCAAGGGGCAGAGCAGTGGAGCACAAAATTCAAACATTTAAATGTCTGCTCCACTGAGGGACATTGCTCCAAAGCCTAAGCGGAGATGGAGCCCTCGCAGGAACAGTGTGGTCTCAGGTCCTGCAGGATCACAGAAGAATAGGGGTGTCTGAGTGTAGCAGAGCTCACAGATATTAGAGAGAGAAAGCCGGTTACAGATGGAGCTGTGGAGTGAGCTCTCAGTTTGGGATTACCTTAAGTTGTGAATCGTGGCACAGTTAGACCACTGCTCTTCGAGCAGGGACCCCAAAAGTGGCAGATCCGGGGAGACTCACTTCCTCTTCCAGGGGGAGCAGCACAGGAGTGCATGGAAGGAATCTGCTGGATTTGGAGACTCCAAACAGGGCCATGTGCCAGAGACAGAAATGCTCGATCACAGGCCGATCACAGGCCAATCACAGGCCAGGTGAGCTCAGAGCACGCCAGAGACCAGGGAGACGGGAGTAATTGAGCACCTTTCTCCGAGGGCGCACTGAGGAGTGGTGCCCCAAACTCTCAGCTCTTCCGGGCAGGAGATTGGGAGGCCGCCATTTTCATTCCTATCCTCCAGAACTCTATGGAAAGCGTTCAGGGAACAAAAGCTCCCCAGAGCGAACCCCAGCAGATTACTTAGCCCCAGCAGATTACATAGCCCGGCCCCTAGCAAGGGCGGTGCAATTCCGCCTTGGGCAAAGATCAGTTGCATTTCTATAAAGGAACAGCAAGACAGAAGAAAGAGAACTTAAGGAGTCAATCCCATTTACAATTGCACCTAAAATCATAAGATACCTAGGAATAAACCTAACCAAAGAGGCAAAGAATCTGTACTCAGATTCTTATAGAAAACTATAAAGTACTCATGAAAGAAATTGAGGAAGACACAAAGAAATGGAAAAATATTCCACGCTCATGGATTGGAAGAACAAATATTGTGAAAATGTCTATGCTACCCAAGCAATCTACACATCTAATGCAATCCCTATCAAAATACCATCCATTTTTTTCAAAGAAATGGAACAAATAATCCTAAAATTTATATGGAACCAGAAAAGACCTCGAATAGCCAGAGGAATGTTGAAAAAGAAAGCCAAAATTGGTGGCTTCACAATTCCAGACTTCAAGCTCTATTACAAAGCTGTAATCATTAAGACAGTATGGTACTGGCACAAAAACAGACACATAGATCAATGGAACAGAATAGAGAGCCCAGAAATAGACCCTCAACTCTATGGTCAACTAATCTTCGATAAAGCAGGAAAGAATGTCCAATGGAAAAAAGACAGTCTCTTCAACAAATGGTGTTAGGAAAATTGGATAGCCACATGCAGAAAAATGAAACTGGACCATTTCCTTACACCACACACAAAAATAGACTCCAAATGGATGAAAGACCTCAATGTGAGACAGGAATCCATCAAAAGCCTTGAGGAGAACCCAGGCAGCAACCTCTTCAACCTCAGCCACAGCAACTTCTTCCTGGAAACATCGCCAAAGGCAAGGGAAGCAAGGGCAAAAATGAACTATTGGGACTTCATCCAGATCAAAAGCTTTTGCACAGCAAAGGAAACGGTCAACAAAACCAAAAGACACACACACACACAAAAAAAGACAGACAACTGACAGAATGGGAGAAGATATTTGCAAACAACATATCAGATAAAGGGTTAGTATCCAAAATCTATAAAGAAGTTACCAAACTCAACACCCAAAGAACAGATAATCCAATCAAGAAATGGGCAGAGGACATGAATAGACATTTCTGCAAAGGAGACATCCAGATGGCCAACAGACATGAAAAGTGCTCCACATCACTCAGCATCAGGGAAATACAAATCAAAACCACAATGAGATACCACCTCACACCAGTCAGAATAGCTAAAATTTAACAAGTCAGGAAACGACAGATGCTGGCGAGGATGCGGAGAAAGGGGATTCCTCCTACACTGTTGCTGGGAATGCAAGCTGATGCAGCCACTCTGGAAAACAGCATGGAGGTTCCTCAAAAAGTTGAAAATAGAGCTACCCTATGACCCAGCAATCCCACTACTGGGTATTTACCCTAAAGGTACAAATGTAATGATCTAAAGGGGCATGTGCACCCGAGTGTTTATAGCAGCAATGTCCACAATAGCCAAACTATGGAAAGAACCTAGATGTCCATCAACAGATGAATGGATAAAGAAGAGGTGGTGTATATATATATATATATATATATATATATATATATATATATATATATTGGAATACTATACAGCCATCAAAAGAAACGAAATCCTGCCATTTGCGATGACGTGGATGGAACTAGAAGGTATCATGCTGAGAGAAATAAGTCAATCAGAGAAAGAAGATTATCCTATGATCTCCCTGATATGAGGAATTTGAGTGGCAACGTGGGGGGTTTGGAGGGTAGGGAAGGAAAAAAATGAAACAAGATGGGATCGGGAGAGAGACAAACCATAAGAGACTCTTAATCTCACAAAACAAACTCAGGGTTGCCGGGGGGAGGGGGGTAGGGAGAGAGTGGTGGGGTTACGGACATTGGGGAGGGTATGTGCTATAGTGAATTCTGTGAAGTGTGAAAGCCTGACGATTCACAGACCTGTACCCCTGGGGCTAATAATACATTATATGTTAATTTTTTTAAAAAGGAGAAAAGCAGAATGTAATGTTTGCTAACATTGAGGCATATGTGACTATAAAACTCAGAACTAGCATACTATTCATATAAAACCCACTTACATCTATTTTTAAAATGAGTATACTGGTTATGGCACATAGCAATGGTTAACATCTATCACTGTCAAGTGCAACACATGCTGAATGAATTAAACAGTTGGCAAATGAAAAGGAAAGGAGATCAAGTCACATTCTTTCCAAAACCTGCCCCTTTCCACAGGGTTAACTGAAAGAGCAAGGACTCAAAATCTGTGCTATAATCCAAAGCTCTGAGGGTCAAAAATTATATTTTATAGAATCATCACTTTCCTTACCAACACCAATAAATAAGTTATTAACTCTACCCTTTTGGCATAATAAAGTCATTTCGATAGAACTAAAAGAGCTACAATTTCAATGTCAACTCTTCTGAAGATAAACACTGCTGCTGTGCCTCAGAATTCAAATTGCTGCAGCAGGTCATTAGTCTGTTCTATCCTGTTGACATATTTCAACTCATTTTATAAACCTAGATATGTTTCTCTTCTATAATCCTAGAGAAAAATATTTATGGGAAGGCAATTTCATTTTGCTAGGCTGACAGAGACCGCCCCCTGGGGAAGGGGCCAACTCAAGTGGGACTGAAGCAGCTGTTAGGAGCCAATTTTCCTACCTGTTAATTGCATTTGTTGACTAGGCTACAGCAGCTCACACACCTACCCAGCAAGCAGTAGATAAATTGAAACAGTCACATCTCAAGAGTTTGAAAACTAGAAGGCTCTTTCCCCCTTCCTCTGAAGAATTCAACTAGAGAACAAAACAGTAAAGGAAGACGGAAATGTCAAAAGTACATAAACATTAATTGGACCTTCCTGACTATCAAAAAAAAAACAAAAGAATTTTATAAATAGCTAAGAGAAAAAGTATGCCTTCATTTGGTCATTCAACAAGTATTTACTGGAATTCCTACTGTGGCAGACACTGTTCTTAGGTGCTAGCAATATAGGAGTGAACAATGTCCCTGTCCCCATCAGAGAAGATAAAAGAGAAATAATTGCTCAGTCATTAGATGCAAAGAAGAAAATAAAACGTGGCCATGTAATAAAGAGTGTTGGAGGAATGCTCATTTATAGTGAGTGGTCAAGGGAAACCTCTTTGAGAAAGGGACATGTAAGCTGAGACTTAAATGTCAAGGAGGATACAGTCAAGCAACAGTCTGAAGGAAGACCATTCCTCACAGAGGGACAAGTAGAAGAAGACCCTGAAGCTGGAATGAACTTGGTATATTCCCAGAACAGGAAAAAAAGGCCGAAGTGCCTCATGTTTTGTGAACAGGGTTAAGAATGGCAGCAGATAGGCCCCTCAAATTGCCATAGCCATTTCAAAGTCATCATTTGGAAAGATAAAAATAAAAACTGTGACCAATGAGCTACTCATGGGAACTCACACTTGGACTAGTAATGACCACCAAGAATCTTTCAACAGAAAAAAGAGAAGCACAAGTTAAAGAAATGTCCCAAGAGCAGAGGTTTCTGAATCAGGAAGGATCAGCATCAGAGTGCTGGCTGAACCAGTGCTGTCAATCACCCCCAAAGCAACAGTGTTCTAAGTAAGAGCGCTGTCCAGGACAGGCACACCTGGACAAGGGGACATTTGAGGCTCATAGAGGAAATGTTAAAATGTAGAACTCATAAATGAACTCTAGACAGAAATAAATATTTCTGAATGTGCTTGCCCTAATCCCTGCCTGACCCACTCATTTCAGATAGTCCAAGGATTTCTTTTTAAAATTTAAATATAAAAATAGACACCATAAAACAATACCCTCCCTAGAATAGAAATTTTTAGCAATTTTAAAAAATTTTGCCACATGTAACCATCTTCTTGGAATCACAAAATAAATTAGGATTGTAAAAACAGAAAAAAAAATTTAGTAAGTACTTAGAGATCACCTGTTATTCTTCTCTAGCAAGCACAAAACAAACCTTTGGGTTTAAAAGTATAACATTAAATGATGCTATATTTTAAAAATAAAATATATCTATTAAAACAGAACAAACCATCTATTTGAAGGACAAACTATATTTTCTATTATTGAAAGATTCCCAACTATACGTACATGTTGTGTAATGCTAACCAGATTTTTGTAACGGTATTATAATGTTAAAATTCCCAAACTATGCCTACTGCTATTGAATAGATGCATTTTTTTCCACAAAAGCATTTTGGTAAGACTCTAACTATTCACCTTAAAAAAAAAAAAAAAAAAAAAGAGGAGCTCCTGGGTGGCTCAGTGGGTTAAGCCTCTGCCTTCATTCAGCTCAGATCATGATCTAGGGGTCCTGGGATCGAGCCCCACATTGGGCTCTCTGCTCAGCAGGGAGCCTGCTTTCCCCTCTCTCCCTGCCTGCCTCTCTGCCTACTTGTGATCTCTCTCTCTGTAATTAAATAAATAAAATCTTTTAAAAAGAGAGAGAGAGAGAGAGAATAGTAAAACAAAGGAGATCAGAAGTTTGTTTTAGATGAGGTACGTGGCAGTGTGCCTCTACATGAGCCACCTGTTTAATTTTTTTTAAAGATCTTATTTATTTATTTGACAGACAGAGATTACAAGTAGGCAAGAGAGGCAGGCAGGGAGAGAGAGAAGGAAGCAGGCTCTCCGAGGAGCAGAGAGCCCGATGTGGGGCTTGATTCCAGAACCCTGGGATCATGACCTGAGCCAAAAGCAGAGGCTTTAACCCACTGAGCCACCCAGGCGCCCCCACATGTTTAATTTTTAATAAAAAAGAACACTGGCATCAGAGACTACAATCCCACCTCTATCATTTCCTGACCCACAGTCTTCCAGATCAGTAAGATGAGGCTACTGCCATCTACTCTCACAACAGAAAGATTAAATAAAATGTAATAGATGAAGGTTAATGCATTCCAGTATTATTATTGGTAATCATCATAGGGGGAATAGAAGCAAATATATGTTTAAAAAAAAGACAAATAATCCAAATTATAGGTTATAAGAGCTAACCACAATGTAAATAATACCTCTGGAGTTGAATACACAGGCCAAATTCCTGCTTTACCTATAAAGAACAAAAACTCAGAGAACTTAAGTCAAGCCCCAAGTCAAAAAGCAGGCAGAAATGGGGCTAAAATCTTATTTAAATTTCTATACATTTACAGAGCACTTTGACACACTGAAGAGCCAACTGATCTTCATTATAAAATAGTTAATTTGACTGCTGAGAAAGCCCAAGGCTTACTAAAGATAGCCAGCTAGTAGTTCATGATGAACCACAAGTAAAACCTACAACACTGCATACTGTTCTCTTGCTCTTTTTTTTTTTTAAGATTTTATTTATTTATTGGGGCGGGGGAGTACAGAGGGCAGGAGAGGGAGAGGCAGGCTCCCATTGAGCAGGGAGCTAGATGCAGGGCTCAATCCCAAGACCCTGGAATCATAACCTGACCTGAAGGCAGATGCGTAACCGAATGAGCCACACAGGTGCCTCTGAATACTGCTTCTCTTAAAATAGAGACTGAAAATCTTTCTCATTCATAACTTGACTTAGGCAAAAAAAAAAAAAAAAGTATGCCTTAGCAAGCAATCATATTTTTTAATTCAGGTAATAATTTTTATTTTTTTAAGATTTTATTTATTTATTTGACAGGGAGAGAGAGAGACAAATGGAAAGAGAGGTGGGGAGAGAGAGCAAACCCAAGCAGGGGAAGCATCAAAAGGACAGGGAGAAGCACGCTCCCCACCCAGCAGGGAGCCCAACGTGGGAATCCCAGAACCTGAGATCATGACGTGAGCCAGAGGCAGATGCTTAGTTATGACTGAGCCACCCAGGTGCCCCAATTCATGTAATAATTATTTTTAAAAGTCATATTATAAAGACATAAATGTTTGCATTGTGTTTAATAGAATCAGTCAGCTTCTTAACATTAAAATGTTCACATCAAAGACAAGTCTTTTGATATATTCCCAGATTAAAACCTCTACTGATACCAGCTTAATATAAGGTACCAAGGATTATTTTTATTGTTTATTCACAGATTTTTTAGAATGGCTGGGTTAGTGAGTGGCTCAATATTTTATCATACTCAACCAAGAAGTCTATTGTTTCTATCATTAATGACTCTAATAAACACATCCTTAAAAATTACTTCATCAATCCTTTATTTTCTTTCATGTAGGATTTTCAAGTTAACCCTTAGGTCAATTCGTTCTTGTACTTAAGTCAAGATGATTCATTTTCATAAAATAATTATGTTACAAATACTTCATTATTATTCAGCTAAAGGGAGAGATTGACTGGGAAACTGATGAAAAGAAAAGGATTCATATGGAGATGAGCCAAGTGAACAATACAGTAACTAAGTAACAGTCATATTTACATTACATGTTTCTGGATGTCACTGAGAAAATACACAACTGCTTTAAAAAGGATCAAGCTTGGGCGCCTGGGTGGCTCAGTGGGTTAAGCCTCTGCCTTCGGCTCAGGTCATGATCCCAGGGTCCTGGGATCGAGCCCCGCATCGGGCTCTCTGCAAGGGTGGGGAGCCTGCTTCCTCCTCCTCTCTCTCTGCCTGCTGCTCTGCCTACTTACGATCTCTCTCTCTCTCTCTCTCTCTCTGTGTCAAATAAAAATAAATAAATAAAAATCTTTAAAAAAAAAAAGGATCAAGCTTTGCAGCAAGATTTCTAGGTTTAACAAGAGAACATGACACTGGAATGTAGAAAGTCAGAGCTCAGCCACCATGATGGTTTTCAGATCATTTATGCAAATATAGTGAGAGCATTTTCTCTATTCCAAAGAGGCCTCCGTCAAAAGTCACTTTCAAAGATATGAAAATGCAGGTCCACATGCATAAAAGTAATTTCTGAGTCTTGCAAATAATAATTGGCAACACTGTGGTTGAGAGGTGACAGCAGAAGAGAACCACTAAATTAATACACAAATGAGCAGCAACCACTCACATTACTTGCACATGAATGAGAGAAGAATAAACATATAATTTGGGTGGAGATCAAGCACTCTTAATATAGTCATGGCCAGAGAACACCATCTAATTAACTGCTTAGCTCGGTTCATAAGACTTCACTTGGGTTCAGCAAGGATTGTCACTGAATAGAGAAGAGAGCACAGCCCAAATGTAGCAAGTTGTCTGCTGAACTGAGACACACACCATAAAGTATACTGCCTTTCTGTTTTCTGAGCATTTTTAAAACTGCATTTGATAGTAAGGTAATTGTGAACTCTTTAGGGAAGCAAAATAATAAGTGAGTAAGTGTGTTAGAAACTCAACTGGAAAACACCCCCAGCTTGTGACAAAGCGCACTACGTGATTTCTTACAGCTTCCTTGGCCACAGCTCTAAAAGAGCTGTACAATTCAGAATGATCTAGCGGAAGCATCTTATAATAAAGACAGATAAAGTCTGTATAGCCCATTATTTTTGTATTAAAATTATCTAAAGATTGTAGTATGTAATAGCCAAATACAAACTATCAATTACTGGAATCCTTCTTTCCTCAATTACCTTGGCCATTCAAGAGCTTACTATAAACATATTCTTCTGTTTAGAGCAATTCACACTTAAAGTATTCTACTAATTACAACGTATTGGAGTGCCTGGGTGGCTCAGTTGGTTGAGCATCTGCCTCTTAGATTTCGGCTCAGGTTTCATGATCTCAGGGTCTGGAGATTCAGCCCCATGCTCAGCAGGGAGTCTGCATAGGACTCTCTCTCCCTCTGCCCCTCCTCCTGCTCACTCGCACACACTCTCTCCCTCCTTCTCTCAAATTAATTAATTAAAAACAACAACAATATTCATTCAACACACATATATTGAGCACTTATTGTGTGCCAGGCACTCTGAGTGGAAATACTTGGAAACACCAAGCTGAATTACATTAGCCCAAATGTGTACAAATCACAACGGAAATATAGAAAGGGAAAGAACTTAATTCTTCCTGAGGAAGTGAAAAGAGACTTGTCAGACAACCTAATTTTTTCACTGTGTTATAAGGAGTTTAGTAGATACATTAGAGATTGCAAGGAAAGGGAAGCATGACAGATCTACAGCCTGTGCAAAATTGTATAGTTAGAAAAGAGTACTTGTTTAACATGGCAACAACATAGCCCAAAATAAGTAAAGATGAAATAATAAGTGATCACCAGAATGGGGAACAAAGGATCTTCAATGAGGCAACTGAGGAAGTTTAGACTTTATCCCAAAGAAAATGTGAAGCACTGATAAGTTTCAAGCAGGAGGAATGCCTGGGTGGCTTAGTTGGTTAAGTGTCCAACTCTTGGTTTTGGCTCAGGTCATGATCTCAGGATCTTGAGATCAGGCCCCACTCAGGATCTGCACTCAGCACAGAGTCTGCTTGTCCCTCTCCCTCTGCTCCTCCTCTCCCACTCCCCAGCCCCCATCTACCTCTTTTTCTCTCTCTCAAATAAATAAAAAAGATTCCAAGCAGGAATGTGATTGATTTTTGCTTTAGAAAAATCCTCTGGCCATATGCGATATAATGATTTATAGTGATTTATATCATCTGAATGACCAAAATATATTTCTCAGAAATATTTGGTCTTCATCCCTAGTTCCTGAAAACACTTCAGACCATAAAGGTGAAATGGATGTTATATTATTAATGAAGGTGACTTCTGGACCCCACCCAAGGGCAAGGATTTGTTGCAAGGAGGACCAACCATGTAATCAGAGTGTTGGAAATTTCAATCACCCTCACTCCATCACAGAGTGGGGAAGGGAGAGGAGCTGGAGGTTGAATCAACCAATGGCCAATGACTTAGTCAATCATGACCATGTAATGAAGCCTCCATAAAAACCCAAGAAGACAGCTGAGTCCTCTTTTTCAGAGAGCTTCCATGTTGGGGGTGGGGGTGGGGGTAGAATGTTGAGCCAGGCCCCCAGGTCCATGAGGACAGAAGCTCCTTTGTTAGGGACGTCACCTTAGGCAGCTCTTCATCTGGACATTGATTCATATACTTTTTTTTTTTTGGAAAAAAAAATTTTTTTAAGATTTTATTTATTTATTTGATAGAGAGAGATGACAAGTAGGCAGAGAGAGTAAGAGGGAAACAGGCTCCCTGCCGAGCAGAGAGCCCGATGCGGGACTCGATCCCAGGACTCCGGGATCATGACCTGAGCCGAAGGCAGCAGCTTAAACCACTGAGCCACCCAGGCGCCCATGATTCATATACTTTATCATATCCTTTAATAAACTGGTAAATGTAAATATGTGTTTTCCTGAGTTCTGTTAGCTGTTCTAGCAAATTCATTGAACCTAAAGAGGAGGCTGCTGGAACCTACAATATGTAGCTGGTTGGTCAGAAACACAGGTAAGAGCCTGGTGCTTGTGACTGGTGTCTGAATTAGAGGGTGAGGGCAGTCTTGCAGGACTGAACCCTTAACCTATGAAATCTGATGCTATCTCTGCACTGACGGTGTCAGAATTGAGTTGAATTCTCAGAAATCCTACTCTGAGAATTGCTTGGTGTTATGTGTGGGAACCCCTGCCCCCAATACTGAAATTGAATCTGAGAACCCTAAAGGATCATATACAGAACAAAAGGAAGGAAACAGGTTTGAGCAATCAAGTTTGGTAATTCTAGTGAAAGATTATTAAGGGGTGCCTGGTTGGCTCAGTCAGAGTAGTATGTAACTCTTAATCTCGGAGCTGTGAGTGCAAGCCCCACACTGGGTATAGAGATAAATAAATAGGGACTTTAAAAAAAGATTATTAAAAATCACCACTACCCTTAGATGAAAGCAACAGATTTAATCCTTATGAGGCCACACATTCTCTATGTAATGAGTATTGCAAAGGTCAAGAGGAAGTATCTTGCTGGGTCTCACCCACAGAGACCACTTTTCACCTACCTGGAACTCCAGAATGCCTAGCTCAAATGACAGAGTCCATTTCCAGGACAAGTCTTCATGCAGATGTGCACCCCTAGACCTGAAAAGTAGCTAAGAGGTAGCTACTGAGGGAAGATGGGGGCTATGGAGAGAGTTTGGACATTTTACCACAATAAAAAGATCTATATACATGTATATCTGCAATATTACATATAATACATATATCACATATAATTTATATACTTCAAAATATTTTCATTGTGGTAAGATGTATATATAATCATATTTGAGTATATACATTTACATATTAGTATGTAAGTACTATATTAATAATATATATAATATTGTGAATTAGCAATTTCATGACATACTCATGTATAAATGATTATTTGTGCCTAAAACCTAAGGTTTTTTATGATTTATAGTGCCAACCTGAAGTTTTAAAAATTTTATTGTTTCAAGAAGATCTGAAGTAATTCTTTAACAGAAAAAAAAATGTTTCTCCTATAAGATAGAAATACTAAATTCAGGTTCAACTTACTAGAAAGTCAAAGCAACATGAAGATAGATATGCCAACCAGGTATTGAAAACAGCTTGGTTTGGGGGGAAAAAATCATTTAGTAAAGGATCAATGTGTGGCCAAAGGCAGGTATTTGTTACACACAAATGAGCTACTGTATTCCAGAGCTCTGCTCATTAGTGTACAGAGATGCATTACCCTCGCATTAAATAAAGACTCAGTGAGCAAAACACTGTAGCAAGCATCTGTTGGCTAATGACAAAGAAAACCATGGACCCTCTGAGGCCAATTTCCATCCAGCTGTAAGCATGGAAGCAGCACACGCATGCACTGCTTTTCAGTATCACCCCCAAATAACCATGAAAAAGAAGCTCTTCAGCCTTCATGTTACTCTGTGGCAAAAGCAATACAGTATTAATTACAAATGCTAAACAAGGTACTTAGAAAAATTAACCCCATATTAACAGAAGTCACATATAGAACTGCATTTTATTCTCATTCCATTTTTCTATCAATATCCATGGTCAGGAGAATGATTGGTCCGAAGAAGGCACTAAACAAAACTGTAAACTAGGCAAAGTTTGTCTTCTTATGTCAGTTACTTTTTCCTGCCCATGCTTCATTACCTTTTTTTCTCCCCACCCTATTCTCCATGTGCACATATTTCCTCCAGACTTCTGCTATAATGTTCTCTGGGGCCTGCCTTGGCCTCCCTTTCCTCTGTGTTAAAATTTGTCATGCCTATACACGTATTTCTCAGAATGTCATGTGACCTGATAACAGCACCCACAAACACCTCTAACTCCTTCAACTTGCTCCTCACTCTCTAATGCTTTTACCTAACCTCAAGACCACACCTTCTCCTGCCTTCTCAGAAACCTTCTACATAGCCTTTATCTTTCTTATATATTCAGCTTTCTTCACTAGTATCTTTCTCTCAGTACATAAACATATATAAGTCTCTATCTAAAAGGCAACAAAACCCTTAGCTTCTTATCAAAAAGGTAAATAAATACTAGTACACAGAACTTACTCTATGGTGTCCTCCCCCATAGTCTCTGCCTTCCCCTCACCACATTCACTCCCCAGGCCACAGCAAAGTGACTTCTCTTCACACCATAACATTAATCCAAGGGCTCTTCATCTAGAGGCTGGAGGGTCTGTGGATAGAACTCAGGAGACCTATGAACTTGGATAGGAAAATATATTATTTCTTTATTTCCTCCAACCTCTAAAATTTCTAATACAATATTTACTAAATTACTATAGGCCAGCTACTATACCTTGTTGTGTATCATGTTAAACAAACACATAATACTTTATTAATACAATTAGCTTGGTAATAATATTAAGATAGGGGTGCCTAGGCGGCTCAGGTCATGATTTCAGGGTCCTGGGATTGAGCCCTGTATCTGGCTCCATGCTCAGTGGGGAGTCTGCTTCTCCCTCTCCTTTTGCCCCTTCCACCCACTTGCGCTCTCTTTCGCTCGCTCTCAAACAAAAACTAAAAACTTTAATATAATTGGTTTCCCTTGTAATTCTATGCATATTATTGTATCCATCTGTGGCAGACTTTTTCCAAATATGCCGCAAAAATATTTCCCACCCACGTGCTCTCCTAATGGTGTAAATTTGCGGCTCACCCACAAAGATATGGAGTCTGATTCCCTTCTTAAATCCAAGCTGGCGCTGAACTTGATTGTAACCAAAAGAGTGTGGTAAAGCAACAAGGAGTGACTTCCCAGGTTTGGTTAGGAAAAGTGATGCAGGTTCTGAGACTAGGTTTGGGGCGATTTGTTAAACAGTGATAGTTTCCAGAACAGAATCTGACACCGGGAACTGGAATGCTGCCATAATAAAAACGTAAGACAGGGACACCAGCTGTGGGATTGGGTGGTAGAAATGAAGAGGAAGGACCACAAGGATCTTATAGCAAAAATCTGAAGAGCATCGAAGAGGCTACTGAAAAGGCCTTAAAGGATAGGGAGTAAACTGTTACCAGAAGCTGGAGGAAAAAAGACCGTTACAAAAGGGCAGAAAATTTTAGCAAAACTGTTGTTTGTGATAAGTCAAAACAACAACAACAACAACAACAACAACAACAACAACAACAACAGAAAATGCTGGCAATGAACAGTTACTTCAAGCTAAAGTAATTTCCAAGCAGAATGTCCAAAGTGTCAACTGCTTTCTTTTATATATATAACATAAGGTGCAGCTGGAGAGATGTGCTAAAGAAGAAAGTCTTCTGTTTTCACAAGGAATTTAGAGGAAATAGAAAGAAATCAGCAATTGCTGGGTTCAAAAATAAAACGATTTTTCATCCACAATCTCTCCCGGCAGAGAATGCTGGAAACAAAAAAAGGTCTGGGGACAAGATCAAATACAGGTGCTGAAAGGAAAATCTGGTCTCTAGACAGAGATGAAACCAAGGGTGTTGCTGTAAAATCCTTTGTTAACACTCAGTTTCTCTTTCTCAATCTCTTTATCCCAGTGCCTTTCTCTGTATGTGTCTGCTAAAACTAGATATGCTCAGGGGTTCTGTCCTGAATTCTGAGCAATTCCTTCTTTAACCACTCCGCAAAAACTATTAACCTCAAAATCTTTCTCTCTCTCAAGCTTCTCTCTCTCTCCAAGAACTGCATACAGATCTGCACATCTCCACTTCAATATCTCAGAAAAACCTCAAACTAGATATTTTAAGAAACTATCAATTTCCCATCCCACAACTTCTTTCTGTTTTATGTATTTGCTTATTTATTTATTTATGGCAGGGGGAGAGGGTGGCAGAGGGGAAGGCAGAGAGAGACTCCTAAGCAGGTTTCACATGTCATCGTGAGTCTGACACAGGACTCAATCTCATAACCCCGAGATCATGCCCTGAGCTGAAATCAAGAGTTGGACGCTCAACCGAATGACCCACCAGACAGTCCACAAGTTCCTTCTAAACCCAAACATGCATTGGAGATAAACAGCTCTGCCCATTTAATTGCCCAATTTTCTTCTACATACCGTTCTCCCCTCAACCAACATCTAATCAATCATCAAGTTATACAGATTCTATCTTCCCCCATACACTGCTTATTCTAACCATGTCAAAAATCTCACTGTGGATATGAGTAGCTACTTTTCTATCTAGAATGCAACTCCTGTTATAAATTCTAACTACTTCACTATGTGTTAATTTAATTCAAAAATATGGAACACCTATTGTATGGCAAATCTGGCAGGACCTATGCCAGGGCTAGGCAAACAAAACCGAGACAGAGAAACCAAAGGGACTCTGGTGTTTCTCTGCTAGACCCCATTTACTCATGCTATCTATCCCACCTTGCATCTGAGTAAACCAAAGCAGCTACGATTCCCCCATGGGGGAAGCAAGAAAGTTAACCATTCTCAGAGCTCTATCCTGTGCTCCCACATACCTGATAACATCTAAGAAGAAAAAAGATCACGCGCATGATCCAGGACAATGGCTTCAAACCTCAGTTTGTGCCAATACCCCCTTACCTTCGGTGATTTATGGAAAAACACCTCTTGTTCAGTTGACACCTTTGATCAGACCCTACCCTGGGTTCCTAAAGGAACATGCACCCCTTTCCAAAATATAAACTCCTAGCTCCAAGCAGTGGGGAGCCTCACTTCTGCTTTTCTGAGTCTCCCAGAACCTCCATCTGCTGTACACTATCACTCACTATAAACTCTGCTCTCACTTCCTCTGGGCTCGTGTTTGATTTCTATCCTGCGCTAAGACAAGCGCTTTCTTGACTGGTCCTGCAAGGCCTCCTCTGGGACCTCAGATCCAGCCTTCTTCCTACGTCAAAATTAAGTGAGAAACAGGTCCTGCCTCTTCTCTGAAATCACAGGAAAAAAGGAAAATAAGTACAACACTGGGGTTTATCACGGAAGGTAGCATTGTATGGCAGACTAATTCTTTTGTGGGGGCATAGATACAGCAGACAATAAGCAAAACGACAGGATAAATGTAATACAGTCTCTTGGAGGAGAGAGTTTCTTTGATGTAAGAAACTTAACAAAAGATTTTAACATCAACTCATATAAGAAGAATACAAAACTTACAAGGAAGATGCAATATAATACTTACAGATTCATGGGTCATTTAAGCAAGAATAATTGTCTGGAATTAGAATTTAAAGTGACACTACTAAGCAGAAGGAGAGCCACTTTAAGTCAAAGACCCTCTTAGAAGTAAGTCACCCCACCTATCCAAAAAGGCAGCCAGGGCTGGGTGAACATTCAGTGAAACACCACTGGGTGATCAGAAAGATTCTGTGGGATTCTTTGCTACAGCCAGCCTCCCCTCTACACAGCCTCTATGAAAATATTCAGACACAGCATGGAAGAAGTCTTGCAGATGACTGAGGAATCTTGAACAAACTCATTTTTTTGTCAGATTAAAGTCACCTGTAACTATGTAAGGCTATGAAAGCTAAGAAAAATTTCATACTGGCTCCAATTCCTGCCAAAATGGCCAGGAAAATGGACAAGAGAGACTGAAGAGGCATTTAACATCAGAACATATGCATATAACCAATAAACGTATGAACAATATTCGCTGGAGATCATGGAAATTCAAAGCAAAATTCTTTGTCAATAAAAACAAAAAGCTTTGAAAACAGACCAAAAAAGAAAAGACTACCTACAGTTCTCTCTAGTTCAGACATTCATTACCTCTACCTTTCATTGCCTTTTAGCAATTTTTAAATTTAAAAACTGTAGAAAGTTGATAATGTGGACTATTTTTAGCACAAGGGAGCAAATTAGTTGTGTCCAGTGGATTACAAGTGATAATTGCCCAATGGATAGATCAGTTTTTGCATCCATCTGAAAAATTCATTTCAGCATTCCTTTACTGCATACAAATGAGTGACTCTTCAAATTTGCCTTTGAACTAACATCTTACCAGCTTCCTCATTAACTAGTGAGTTAAACGTCTGACAAGTGTTCATTTTGTATCTGTATGAGTCATGATTATAACCCCTTTTTAAAAATCCTTTTAAAAAATCCTTTAAAAAATCCTTTTAACACCACAATCAGAATACAATACCATCCATTTATGATTAAAAGAAAAAAGTAAAAAAAACCTTTCAGCAAATGAAGAATAGAAGGGGTTCTTCAACCTGAGGATAACAACTTCATGGTAAAAGTCTGAAAACTTTCTTCCTAAATTCAGGAACAAGCCAAGGACATCTGCTCTCACCACTTCTATTCAATATTATACTAGAGGTTCTAGTCAGTAAAATGAAGCAAGGAAAGAAATACAGGTTGCTAGGAAGAAGTAAAATTGTCTTTACTTACATATGCATTGTAATTACATAACAAAGCCCAGAGAATCAAAATAAACAAAACAAAACAAACAAAAAACCCCCACAAAGCTACTAGAACTAACAACAGCCAATATATAAAATTCAATTATACTTTTACATATTAGTAATTAGTAACAGTGGAATTAATAATTAATAATTAGTAACAGTGGAAATGAAGTACTTTTAAAATGTCATAATAGCAATAAAAAAATCAAAGTGCAAAATTCGTATACAAAAAGAAAATAATAATTATGGCTCTTGAGAAATTAAAGATGATCTAAATAAATGGACAATGATAACATGTTTACAATATTAAAATGCCTATCTTCTCCAAATTGATCTGTGGAGTGAACACGGTATCAAGTAAAATCTACAGATGTTTTTGTAGAAAATGAAAAGCTAACCCTAATATCCCTATAGAGAACTGTGTATGAATATACAAAGGATCTAGAAGAGTCAAAACAAATCTTTAGAAGAACAAAATTGGAGAATTTCTACCATTTCACTTCAAAACTGATCATTAAGCTACTGTAATCGATATAGCATAGTATCAGCAAAGAGAAAAAATTTTCAATTAAACAAGACAGAGCTCAGAAACAGACATACACATATACAGCCAACTGATTTCTGACAAAGTCATCAAAGTAATTAATGAGAAAAAGAAAGTCTTTTCAACAGTGGTGCTGGGAAAACTGGGTATTCACATGCAAAAGAATGAAGTCAGACCCATACTTAACAACATGTATAAAACTTAATTCCAAATGAATCAAATATCTAAACCTAAGACCTAAAACAATAAAACTCTTAGAAGAAAACATAGGACAGAAGCTTAATGACATTGCATTTGGCAGTGATTTCTTGGGTATGATACACCAAAAGCACAGGTAACAAAAATAAAGAAAAATTGGACCTCATGAAAATTTTTCAATCTTGCACATCAAAAGACACTATCCACAGAGTAAAATATAAGGCCACAACATAGGAGAAAATTGTTGCAAATCATGTATCTGATAAGATATTAATATCCAGAAAATAGAACTCCTAAAACCCAACCCAAATTCAAACCACACAATTCAAAAATTGGCAAAGGACTTGAAAAGATATTTCTCCAAGATATATGAATGGCCAGTAAGCACATGAAAAGATGCTCAATATTACTGATCACTAGGGAAATGCAAATCAAAACTACAATGAGATACCACCTCATATCCAGTCAGATAGCTAGTATTAAAAAAAAAAAAAAAAAAAACGAATAAACAAAACACACACACACAGACACACCCCAGAAAACAAAAAGAGCTGATAAGGATGTGGAGAAATTGGAACTGTGTGTTGTTGGGGAATGTTACATGGTACCACTGTTGTTTAAAACAGCATGATAGGGACGCCTGGGTGGCTCAGTTGGTTGGACGACTGCCTTCGGCTCAGGTCATGATCCCGGAGACCCGGGATCGAGTCCCGCATCAGGCTCCCAGCTCCACGGGGAGTCTGCTTCTCCCTCTGACCTTCTCCTCGCTCATGCTCTCTCACTGCCTCTCTCTCAAATAAATAAATAAAATCTTTAAAAAAAAAATAAAATAAAACAGCATGATAGTTCCTCAAAAAGTAAAAATAGAATTACCATATGATCCAGCAATTTCACCTCTGGGTATATACCCCAAAGAATTGAAAAGAGGTATTTGTACACCCCACTCACAATAGCCAAAACATGGAAGCAACCAATTATCCATTGACAGATGAATGTATTAGCAAAATGTGGTATATACATACAATGGAATATCATTCAACCTCAAAAAGGAAGAATATTGTTCCCTTTGCTAAACCATGGATGAATCTTGAGGACATGATGCTAAATGAAAAGGCCACTTACAAAGACAAATACTGTATGATCCCGACCACATGAGGTACTGACAGAAATGTAAATCATAAAAACAGAAAGTAGTTCTGATACCTGCCAGGGACTGGGGGAAGATGAAAATGGGGATTTATTGTTTACTGCATATAGAGTTCATTTTACAAGATGAAAAAGAATTATGGGGATGGATGTTGGTGATGAATGCACAACATTCTTAAAGTGCTTAATACCACTGAACTGTATACTGAAAGATGGTTAAGATGATCAATTTGTTATCTTTTACAACTTTTTTAAAAAGACATTAAAAAAGAGAAAAAAGACATTAAAAAATAGAATGGGAAGAAAGAAGTTGGTAAGGTGAAAACAGATGAATTTCTTTAAAAAAAAAAAGTGACAGGTGGGAGGAGCAAGATGGCAGAGAAGTAGGAGACCTAAATTTCATCTTGTCCCAGAAATTTGGCTAGATAGTTATCAAACCATTCTGAACACCTACAAACTCAACAGGAGATCGAAGAGAAGAATAGCAGCAATTCTATGAACATAAAAGCGACCACTTTGTGGAAGGCAGGACATGCGGAGAAGTGAATCCAAGGAGATATTTGGGAAGATAGACCGAGGGGGGAGGGGTCAACTCCCAGCAAGCGGTAGAGCAGTGGAGCACAAAACTGAACTTTTATTAGACCTCTGCTCTGCGGAGAGACGTCACTCCAGTGGCTAAGGGGAAAGGGGGTGGAGGGTGGAACCCTTGCTGGGACAGTGTGGTCTCAGGACCCTCAGTGTCACAGGAAGACCAGGGGTGTCTGAGTGCGGCAAAGCTCCCAGGTATCAGAGCGGGGAAGCTGGCTGCAGAGACGGAGCTAAGGAGAGAGCTCGCAGCTTGGGGTTGCCTTAAACGGTGATCCTAGGCACAGTCGGACCACTACTCTCTGAGTAGGGACCCAACAAGCAGCAGATCCAGGGAGACTCCCCTTCCTCCCCTGGGAGGAGCAAAACAGGAGGACATTGCAGGAAGCTGCTAGGTTTGGAGACTCCAAACGGGGTTGTGCACCAGAGATAGAAATGCTCGGTCACAGCATTTGTGAGCTCGAAGTGTAGCCAGATCTCGGAGTGCAGCTGGAGACCAAGGAGATGGGAGATTGCTTTTCTCTGAGGGTACACTGAGGAGTGGGCTCTGAGCTCTCGGGTCCTCTGGATCTAAGACTGGGAGGCTGCCATTTTCATTCTTCTCCTCCAAAGCTGTAAGGATAGCTTTCAGGGAACAAAAGCCACCGAGAGCAAAACCGAGCAGATTACTTAGCCTGGTCCCTGGCAACGGTGGTGCACAGATGTTGGCAAAGATAAGGAGGAAGGGGAACACTCCTACACTGTTGGTGGGAATGCAAGCTGGTTCAGCCACTCTGGAAAACAGTATGGAGGTTCCTCAAAAAGTTGACAATAGAGCTACCCTACAACCCAGCAATTGCACTACTGGGTATTTACCCTAAAGAGACAAATGTAGTGATCTGACGGGGCATGTGCACCCCAATGTCTATAGCAGCAATGTCCACAGTAGCCAAACTATGGAAAGAGCCTAGATGTCCATCAACACATCAATGGATAAAGAAGATGTGGTATACACACACACACACACACACACACACACACTGGAATATTATGCAGCCATCAGAAATCGAAATCTTTCCATTTGCAATGACGTGGATGGAACTAGAGAGTATTATGCTGGGCAAAATAAGTCAATCAAGAAAGACAATTATCATATGATCTCATCGATATGAGGAATTTGAGAAACAAGACAAAGGATCATATGGGAAGGGAGGAAAAAATGAAAAAAGATGAAACCAGAGAGAGAGATAAACCATAAGAGACTCCTAATCTCAGGAAACAAACTGAAGGCTGCTTGGGGCGGGGGCGGGGTGGGGGGAGTGAGAAGGTATAGGGTGGCTGGGTGAAGGACAATGGGGAGGGTACATGCTATAGTGAGTGCTGTGAATTGTGTAAGACTGATGATTCACAGACCTGTACCCCTGAAACAAATAATACATTATATGTTAATAAAAATAATAATAATAATAATTAATAAATAAATAATTTTTTAGAGAATGTAATCACTAAAAAAATTAATAAACCTCCAGTTAAAAGATGAGTAAGGTCTGGCAATCAGACATATAGCACAGCAACTAAATTAATGCTAAATTAACAATACTATGTTGTAGGTATGGAAGTTGCAGAGAGTAGATATTAATAGTCCCCCCACCTCTTACCACCCCACACAAAGCTATGTTAAATAATGAATGTGTTAACTAACCTTATTGTGGTAACCATTTTACAACACATACCTGTATCAAATTATCACATTGTATACTTTAAACTTATACAATGTTATATGAAATTATATCTCCATAAAGCTAAATAAAAAACAAGAATTAAAATGGAAAAAAAAATAGTGACAGATATCAGAAAAGTGGTTTGCTCTGGTAAGAGGACAGAATGTAAAGGAGTCTTAAGGAACTTAAAGAGTCATAAAAATGTTTTACATGTTATACAGGTGTGGATTATGTAGGTAAATGCATTTGTCAACAAAATCCCTAAAATCAAGATGCTTATCACTCAATACCAGAAATAAATTGACCATAAGGTTTCACTTTTGAATATTTAAGATATCTTTATATTTTAAAGACAACTCAGTTTTGGTATATACTTATGATCTGCTTGTTCAATGTGTGTGATGTACAGAATAAATCCAAGATTAAAGCACAGGATTAAGGTATTATGATGATTTTCTACTATTTAAAGGTAGAATTTATTCATTCGACATGACTTATATGGGAGTACACACTGTAATCCATTGAAATGCAGGTTATATAACTGAAACAATATTCATATACAAAATATCCTGCAGCTGTAAACATGAATGAAGTAGGTCTAACTATATGGAAAGATCTCCAAGATACAGAAGTATACTGAAAAAGGAAGAAGTAAAACAGTAAATTCTCATGGATTAAAATAAATTCCATATATATTTATCCGTATATTTGTAAAAACAATCTGAAAGTAAATAAATTGTAAATGGTACTTCCTTCTGAAAATAGCAACAGGGGATCAAAAATGAAGGGAAGAGTTACTTTTCACTGTAAATCCTTTTGTATCCTCTGGATTATTTCTGACTATATAGTTGCTTTGGCAATTTCCATGGAGACAGAGGAGAAAGAGGGCCTCAAAAAATGTTCATGTTTCTTGTAAGCATGCCTTACAGCAGATACTCTAAATCTTTATCATTCCCCTCAAACTCCACATCTCACCCCTCTTGCCTACTTGCACAAATCAACAACTAGAATATCCCAAATCCAACAACTTTGTTTTCTACTCCATGGAAAAGGGGGAACTCCCTATATTTCCTAATTCACACCCATATATTTACCTCTGGACTATATCCATGGGTACCTCCTTTCCTCAGAAGGAAGAGGCCATTCCAGGCAAATCTTGTGTTCTTAGGCTATCTCCTGTCTCTACAGGAAAGCCTATTCTCTCTATTAGTCCTCTCTCTACTTCTACAAGCTTGCTCTTAACTTGTCCTTTCTCCTGCCACCTCTGTATAGATGCATGCTCAAGCCCCTCCCTTTTAAAAAAAATTAGCTTACATTCCCCTTTACGCAGGATCCTGAATTCATTATTCCCTTCACAGTTAAATTCTCACATGAGTGGGAACAGTCTCTACCTGAGGCAGTCTCTTCATCTCCCATTCACTTCTCAAATCTACTACAATCTTGCTCAGTCCACACTACTACTTAAAAAAAACACACACACACCCTTGCTGAAATCATTTAAGATGAAACCTATAGGTAAGGCATTTTCTGAACCTTATTTTACTTCATCTCTCTGCTGTACTTGACACTACTGACTGCTTCCACCCTCCTGAAACTCTCAAATCCCTTGACTTCTGTGACACATCTCTTTCCAATCTATTATGCAGTGAAGATTCAAAAACAAGTATGACAAAGTCCCTGACTTCAAGCAAAAACTAAAATGAGTGAGATCTAGGCAAACAGTCACAACACAGTGAGAAAGTACTATGATAGAGAAAGGTACAAAATGCTATGGCAGGTTTGTAAAGGGGAAGGAGAGGGAGCATGCACTTTAGGAGGAGGAAACCAACATGGACAAAGGCACATGTATAAATCAACATAGTTTGTATAGGGAATTTGATGGATAATGGTTGAGCACACAAGTTTTGAAACCAACCAATCTGATTCTACCACTTACCTGCTGAATAAAGATAAAATAAGTCTCTATCTCACAGGACTATAATGAAAATTAAATACTATTATAAAGCACTGAGCACAGGACCTGGCATACATTGATTTCTCAATAATTGTTAACTCCTTCATGGCAAAAAACAGTCAACAAACCAGGAATAAAAGGAAACTTCTTCAACATGATAACACATGTTAAAGGACAGCTACCAAAAACCACAGGTAACATCACGATTAATGCTAAAAGACTGAGAGCTTTCACCCTAAGATCAGGAACAAGACAAGGATGTCCACTCTCATCACTTCTATTTTACATTGAAATGAAGGTTTTAGCCAGGATGCTTAAGTAAGAAAAAGACATAAGGGACGCCTGGGTGGCTCAGTTGGTTAAGCCGCTGCCTTCGGCTCAGGTCATGATCCCAGCGTCCTGGGATCGAGTCCCACATCGGGCTCCTTGCTCGGCAGGGAGCCTGCTTCTCCCTCTGCCTCTGCCTGCCACTCTGTCTGCCTGTGCTCGCTCTCTCTCTCTCTCCCTCTCTGACAAATAAATAAATTAAAAAAAAAAAAAGACATAAAATGCATTCAGATTTGAATGGAAGAAAATAAAACTATCACTATTTGTAGATGACATATTTTTGTATATGATTATACATATAATTAATTTTGTATGTGTGAAATATAAATATATTTAATATATAAATATAAAAATAAATATAAAATATATCATATATTTATATAAAATATAAAAACTTCATAGGATATATTTACAACAATTAGAGCTACTGGTTGAACTAACAGTTCAGTGAGGTTGCATGATACAAAAATCAATTATATTTCCATACACTAGCAATGAACAATTCAAAAATGAAAGAAAACAACTGCATTACAATAGTATCCAAAAACTAAAGGGCTTCAGAACAAATTTAGCAAAAGTAGGAGACATACACTAAAGAAAACAATTTCATTACAACAGTATCCAAAAAATAAAAGGCTTAAGAACAAATTTAGCAAAAGTAGGAGACATACACTAAAAACTATAAAACATCATTAAAAGAAATGAACACATAAGTAAATGGAAAGACCTCCATGTTCACAGACTGGAGAACACACTATTATAAAATCTCCAACCTGATTTACAGATTCATAATACAAATTCAAAACAATCCCCATCAAAATCCAGCTGGATTTTTTTGGGTAGAAATTGACAAGCTGATCCTAAAATTCATATGGAAATGCAAGGGATCCAGAAGAGACAAAATAATCTTCAATAGGTAGCACAAAGTTGGAGAACTCATATTTCATGATTTTAAAACTTCCTGGCATAAGGAGAAATCTATAAATCACTGGAATAGAACTGAAAGTCCAGAAACCTAACCTTACATTTACAGTCAAATGATATTCTTCAAGGGTGCCAAGATAATTCAATGGTCTGTGACAACTGGATATCTGAACCCTCTACGTCAAACCATACACAAAATTTAACTCAAAAAAGGGGCACCTTGGGTAGCTCAGTTGGTTAAGCATTACTCGCTCTTAGCATAGGTCATATGTGGGTCATATGAGGGTCATGAGATTGAGTCCCACTTCAGGCTTCACACTAGGCATCTGCTTGGGATTCTCTATCTTCCCTCTACCCAACCCCCCAAAAAAGTTAACTCAAAATGGATCACAGACCTACATTTAAGAGCTCATATTTAGAAGAAAATATGAGTAAATCTTCATGAACTTATATCTAAGAAACCATTGCCTGATATAACACCCAAAGCACAAACAACAAAAGAAAAATAGATAAAAATTTAAAACATTTATTCTTCAAAAGACAATATCAAGAAAGTAAAAAGACAGTTTGCAGAATGGGAGAAAATACTTGTAAATCACGTATTTTATAAGTGACTTGTATCCACAATATCTAAAAAACTCTTACAATAAAAGGATAAATAACATAATTTTTAAGTGGGCAAAGGATTCAAATAGATATTCCTCCAAAAAAGATATATAAGTGGCCAATTAGCACATGAAAAGATATTCAATATCATTATTAAGGAAACATAAATCAAAACCACAATGAGATACAACTTTCCATTCACTATAATGGCTAAAACTTAGAGAGAGATAGTAACAAATGTAGGTGAGGACATGGAGGAACCCTCAAACATTGCTGGTGGGAATGAATACAGTCTTTTGGAAAACCATTTGGCAGTTCCACAAATTGTTAAATGTGGAGTTACCAAATGACCCAGCAAATTACACTTTTAGGTATATACCTAAAAGACATGCAACCATATGCACACACAAACTTACACACAGAAATTCATAGCAAAAAGCTTAGAATAGCCAAAATGTGTGGGGGGGGAGGGGTGTAAACAACCCAAATGTCCACCAATTGATGAATGGATAAGTAAAATATGCTGTGTATCTATCTATCTATACTGAGGAGTCTGGCTCCTGACCAAAAACTTAAAATCTCTGTGAGTAATTTTCCAGCCTGACCATAAGCAATTACAAAGGCCTTACCTGGAAGGCCTCACAGGGGAAAGCTGTCCAACCCACAACGTACTGGGTACACAGCCAGTGCACTGTAGTCTCTGAAGAGAGCTGTAGTCAGGAACTCGGGCTCCCCTAGCTGACCATGTTCTTAAGCATGGCTACATTCCCAGCCCAGGCCCTAGACTTCATTCAGGAGTCTGTCTGTCTGTGGCCTTCAGCTGAGGCCTTTCCTTGTGTCACTCTGCTGAGGCCTTTTCATCAGGGAGGAAACACAGAAGATACTTTCTCTCTACTCTGACTCAGTGCTTTTCAATTCCAAGCCCTTCCACCTCACTCTTAAACCAGCCCTGGGTCCATAAAAATGCAGGAACCTCCTGTCTGGCATTTATTCTGCAGTGAAACGAGCCACCTCCCATCTCTGTGCTGATCCACCTGAGTGGGACACCTGCACTTTCCAAGATTTAGCCTCTTGCTTATACTATCTCAATAAGTGAATAAAGAACTGTTACTTTCATTTTGGATCACTGTTTTTAATTAGCTACCCTGACACCTGGAAGTTCAGGTCTCTCTATTGCCAGGTCACCTGACCTGACACTTAAAATGGAATATTACTCAGCCATGAAAAGGAATGAAGTATTGATTCACCCAAAAACATGGTTGAACCTTGAAAACTTTATGCTAAGTAGAAAAAAATAAGTCACAAAAGATTGCATATTGTACAATTTCATTTACATAGAATATCCAGAAGAGGCAGATCTATAGAGACAGAAAGTAGATTAGTACCTGACAGGAACTGAGTAGAGGGAGGAATGAGTGGTGACTACTAATAAGTACCAGTGTCTCTTCGGAGTGATGAAAATATTCAATTACAAAAAAAAATTTTTTTAAGTAAGCTCCACGCCCAGCACAAAGCCCATCCTGGGGCCTGACCCAAGACACTGAGATCAAGACTGGAGCAGAGATCAAGACCCAAGCGGAGATCAAGAGCTGGATGCCCAATGAACTGAGCCACCCAGGCGCTCCTGCAGTGATCTAAAATTAGATTGTGGTGACAGCTGTACAACTCCGTAACTACAATTTTAAAAAAAAAATGACAATGAATTGTACACTTTAAATAAATGGGTGAATTTTAAGGTATGTAAATTATTCCTTAATAATGTTTTTTAAAAAATGATAGTTCATAACATTCCTAGGGCACTAGTGAGATGGAAAACTGGGTAAGGAGATTATACTGCTCTGTAAAGGAGTTTGTAAAATATCCTTTAAGCAATGTAAATGTACCGAAGGATTCTGAGTTTCAGACTGACATGACAACAATCATCTTTTAGAAAAAGCAATCTGTGACAAGAATGGCTTAGAGAGTAGCTGGATTCTAGGTGGAAAGACCAGATGACAGAATGGTTGCTTAAAAAATTAAAAGATGAGAAGTGGAGCCCAGACATGCCAGAAACAAAAAAGGACTATGAGCCTATCTTTAGAGTAAAATGCTATTCTGGAAACTTTCTATAGAAACCAATTACTAACATACTAAAGGATATGTTCTTATTTTATGAGCCCCCCAGACAGAGGGAACTACAGAACATAATCAAGTCCAGGAGAATAGAGTGGTAGAAAACTCCTAATAACTGACTTATTAAAATAGTTATCAGCTGTTGAAATCAATGACTTAACAAATTAAGGATCTGTCTTCAGGAATATCAGATTATAAGGTCAATATCATTCTCAAATGTGTGTTAGACTAGCAGTGTGAACTCTGTCTTAAAATATAAAAGTATAAAAGAAAAATTCCTTTGGAATTACAATGGAAAAATTCACTCAAAACTACTCTAACCATCAGAACCAGCTTCATTTCCTTCAATCAAATGTCCTACAAACTAAAAGTAAGCATGCTATAAATGTAAACTTTGTAATAAATAATATTTACCCATTAAAGTCTCATAGGAAAAGACAGTTGGCACTGCCTTAAATATTTCAAAAATAATTTGTTCTCATTATAAAATATATCTTATAAGGCAAATGCATTAAAAGAATATCTCACCTCAGATTTTTAGATGAATCCACAAAGAAATGTCTACAGCATGAGTTCCAGTTCAGGCAGATACTGAATTGAAAAAGAAAAAAAAAAAAAGGAGGAGAAGAAGGAAAAAAAAGACATGGTCAATATAACTAAATCTAAGAAGGGAACTTAATTTTTTCAGTAGAACCCTAACTTGATCATTTACTCACTAAACTTTTGTGTTTGTGTTTTACAAATCTATAGAACATCATATAGATGTTCTATATATATAGAACATCATATAGAAATCAAGAATCTTAATTCTCCCAGACTCTCTATTGCCTTTATTTTTTTTTTAAGATTTATTTATTGATTGTCAGAGAGAGAGAGAACACAAGCAGGCTTCCTGACGAGAAAGGAGACTGATGTGGGGCTCTATCCCAATACCCTGGGACAATGACCTGAGCCGAAGGCAGACACTTAACCAGCTGAGCCACCTAGGTGTCCCTCTATTGCCTTTAATTACACTTAACAAAATATATACTATACTAATGGGGTTAGGGGTATGAGGGGAAGATCAATCCAAGAAAGATATTTTTCTTTCACCAGTTCAAGTCTTCAAAAGAAAAGGCATTTTCTAAAAGTCTGTACTCCCTACAATAATCCCACCATCATGACTTCTCATCCTCACAAAAAAAAAACAAAAAAACAAAAAAAAAAAACAATAGAATACAAAAATCTGGAAATATAAAAGTAAACCAATAGTATATTTTATAAAGCTTAAATAAAAGGAAATGTTAAATAAAACTGGTGAAAAAAAAACTATGAAAATGTTTATCTACATTGGCAAAGAAAATCTAATTAAAATGAGATGTCATTTTCCATCAGTGAAATTAGAGTTGTTTTTTAAGATGTTAGTCATTAGTGCTATCCCAATATCTTCTTGGCCTTTTGGCTAAGATCAAGTGTAGTGCTATCCCAGTTCTCCTCCTTCCCAGACTCACAGTAGGATTGCACTTCACTGCCCTTGTTTCAACTTGGGTGTGGCTACATTGACTTGCTTTAGTCACTAAGGTGTACGTAAACATGATATGAAACATCAGCAGGAATAAGCTTTATGAACCAGTACACAACCGGAAGACCTACCAGTAATTACAAAAACAAGTAACCAAAGGAGCTTTGATCGGGGTGATTCACTAAGTAACTCCAAGAGAGAATACCATCTGCTGATATGTGTTCAACATGTAACATGACCTTTGTTGTAAAAAATAAAACCTGTTGCATTAAACCATGAGATTTGGGGGATTATTTGTTACTACAGCATATTCTAAACTATACTGAGAGCTGCAAATGACAATGTAATGTAACATAATAGATATTACAATAATATAATAATGCAATATAATGGGCATCTTTGCACACTGCTCATGGTAGTATAAACCGGTAAAGCAATACACAAGAGCCTTAAAAAGCCTTAAAAAGTTCAAACCCTCTTACCTAGTAACTTCTCTTCCAGAAATCTGTCCTAAATAATAAAAAATCCAGACTTAGATCATAGCTCATTTATGACTGCAAAGAAATGGAAAAACAAACTAAATGTCCAAATGATTAGTTAATAAATCAGAATAAGAAATAATTAAAATTAAATATCAAGAATGTTTAAGGACTTATAGGGGAAACTGTGTGAAAGGCATACATGGGAACTTTATGTAGTGTCTGCTCAATTTTTCTGTGTATGTATAAACTATAGACAGAAAGCAGATCAGTTGCTACAGGAGCTGAAGGTCATGTGAAAGAACTGATTGTAAAGGGGCTTAAGAGAAACTTTATGTTTAATAGTATTTTACTGAGAACCAGAGCTTGATCCTAGAGTGCGTTTGAGGTTTTATTAATTTGTTCTTTCAGTATTTATTGCAGGCCTCCACATACAAACAGCAGCCTACACAGCAGAGGTATGCTTCTGCACTGGGTCTGTTTCCCCAAAGTTCAGTGAGACCTGCCTTTCAAGTGGTCACTGTAGTCAGTAGAAGCACTGACAATCTACAAACCACACCTTTTAAAAATAATCCTTACATTGGCATATAAGAGGTAGGTCATGATTATTTCTAAGAACCATCTGCACTTGTGATTATTTGTTGACCTAATCTTTCTGAAAATAAGCTTTAAATTCCTACAACTGAACATTTGTCATCTATAACATGATATATGATGTATAACACATGATGTGTCAGGTGTTTTGAATTCATTATTTTGGATTATATGAATGTGTTTATAAGATTATATGCCTTGGTAACCACCATTAAAAATTTTATGAGTTCTGGGACGCCTGGGTGGCTCAGTTGGTTGAGCAGCTGCCTTCGGCTCGGGTCATGATCCCAGCATCCTGGGATCGAGTCCCACATCGGGCTCCTTGCTCAGCAGGGAGCCTGCTTCTCCCTCTGCCTCTGCCTGCCACTCTGCCTGTGCTCGCTCTCTCTCTCTCTCTGACAAATAAATAAAAATCTTAAAAAAAAAATTTATGAGTTCTGAGCATTTACTTAAAGGATTAAAGGTTTTTACAACTATAAAAATGGCTAAAGTGTCTAAAACTTCAACTAAGAAACTGTAGAAAAATATAAGTGAAATCTAGAAAGAAAAAAATGTGACAATGAAGACAACGCATTAAGCAAAGAGAACAAAAAGTATTAGGTTAATCAAACAGAAACAGCCAAGGCATATAACGAACAAGTTTTATTCAACAAGAAATGATAATAATACAGGATATATTTGTTTTAGCAGAAAGCACAGAAATTCAAGACAGTGGGGAGAGTAGTTAAAAATCAAAAACTAGGGGCTCCTGGGTGGCTCAGTCAGTTAAGCATCTGACTCTTGATTTGGGCTCAGGTCATGGTCTCAGGGTTGTGAGATGAAGCCCCACATCAGGTTCTGTGCTGGGCATAAAAAACATAAAATAAAACAAACATAAAAATCAAAAACTGCACTAACTTCTCATGATAAGAAGATCTGAGATACCCACAGTATTGTAGGGAGTAATACATAAGAAGCAAAACACTGGCAAGAACATATAGGAGAATCTAATCCAGAAATGATTTTCAAGCAATGGACATAGAGATTAAATCACTGCTTAAGTTACAATTGTATAATATGTTGCTTTCTCAGGTCTGATGTTTGAACTTATTATATATTGTATCCAAAATGTATTAAATTGTTCAGTTTAAAATAAGATACAAATAAATTACATTATTTTTACTAATAACCATTAAGAGTACTAGAACAACATGTGTTTATCAGAGAATAGCTCTGAGTAATATCTGAGAATATGAGTAAATATCATATCTGAGAATATGAATAAAATAGCCTTAGAAATTAAGGATGTAACACAGGAAATATATGTGTGTTAATCAGAATACAGACAATAAAGATGAGTTTTCAAGCACTTAGAAATAAAGGACATAATCTGAGACACAAAATTATTTAGACTATAAAAAAAAGATGGAGAATTCTTAATATACATTAGTTTCCTGGCTCTTAGAAAAAATGACCTATAAGTAGTCCATAAAAATGGATGGAAAACACTATCACGAAACTGGTCTTGATTTCTAAATTCTAGAAACCTTAAGTAGTAACTGTCCCCAGTCAACTAAAGAGTCAACCTACAGCCTGGAGACCAAAACCAGCCATGCCTGTTTTGTCTGGCCCTTGAGCTAAGAATGGTTTTTACATCTTTTAAAATGTTGTGAAAAAACAAAAAATAATATGTAACAGAGACGGTAGTCACATAACTTAAAACGTTTACTATCTCACCCTTTACAGAAAAAGTTTGCAGCCCTCTGAACTAAACAATTCATAAATGGGTGAAACAGGTCTTAGTGGCAGCTCTAACCCAGAGATTTAATGCCATGGCATCACAGTATATTAGAACTGGAAGGCAGCTAAGACAATCCTTCCTCTCTATCATGTTACAAAGAAGGTAACTTAAAGCCCAAAAATGACAATCTTCCACGTCTATTGTCTCCTGAACCCAATGTGCTTTACATCCTATCACAACATTGGTGCCCTTTTCTTCTAGTGGGGTAATCTGAGAATAAAAGAAAGGTACAGTAAGAGTAAGTCCACCACTCTCCTCCAACTCTCCACTGAGCCCTTCCTACCTGAGAATAATCAACTGACCAAAGTGAGGCACTGATAATCTTCATATCTGACCAACTCAACATCAAGGGTCATTTCCTATTTTCTCAGCTTCATCTCCTTCTACTCTACTCATGTAAGCAAAATAAGCAAATGAATCTACTTAACATTCCGGAAAAAGTACCTTGCTCTTTTGGTCCTGAGGACCTAGGTTTATACAGTTTCTCTCCTAGGGGCAGCTCCTCCCTTCTCCACCGACCCAAATTCCTATCATCCTTCATGCCCAATTCAAAACACCCTCAGAAAGCTCACAATCCAATAGGAAACACAGTTCAGATACACAAAAAAGTAAAAGATAAATATCCCCAAGTAGAAATTCCTGGTAAAATGTAACCTCTGAGGGAAATGTTCAGGTTAAGCCTTTGGGACAGTCTCTGAATAAGATGTTAATAGACATTTAAAAAAAAAAAAGCTTTTGAGATTGGTTATACAACATTGTGATTATACATAACCCCAATTAACTACGCACTTTAAAATGGCTAAGATGGTAAATTCTGTCACATATATTTTACAATAATTAAAAAAAAAAAAAAAAAAACTTTGGACCACAGAGCAAGATCATAATGGTGCAGGGAGCAAGCACTTGCTTATATTATAATAAATTGGATATTAAATTTAAGTTATAAAAGCTAAACACCTATTCTATAGCAATGGTTTTACATTTGCAAGTACCTTAAAAGTAGACAATGTGGGGAATTGTGAATATAATAAGAGAGTTGTCTACGAGATCCAATTCTATAAAATAAAACAGAGCCTACATCTAGAAACCACTAAATTCTGGCAGCGAGATAAATGAATGTCCACAAGATTCCAAACTTAAAAAAAAAAAAAAGACTTTAAAGGACAGAGAGAGGAAAAGGTAGTGTTCTAGGAAGTAGAATGAATAAAGGTACAAAAGGGACAATGTGTGATGGCGAGGATACTCACTGTCTTTTTGTTTCCCTAGTAGCTGGGCCACCCATGATATGGAATAGGTTACCAAAAACCATAGATGGAAATATGCTGGCTAAGGTAATCAGTACTCAAAGTAGACAGTCCATGCCTTAAGTTTTCAGATAACTTTTGTGAAAAACAGCAAAATTCTGCAAAACCAAATATAAATCCTGTGCATTTAAGACTGAATCTGTTATTTTCACAAAATTAACCACACAAAAAGGGCTGGAAGTTTTTACTTTTTGATTATTTTGGTTCCCTTTTTACTGAGTAATTTTATTCTATGAATACCAACCTCTGCTATTCTGTTCACTCCATGCCTAGGGCCTAGTAGATGCTCTCTAAATCCTTGTGGAATTAATATTGGGATATAACATACATTTCACTTAAAATATTCCTCCTTTCTAACTATACAGAGTAACAAAAAGTAGACAGAAAATGAATAACATTAATTGCAAATGTTGTAAAAATGAAGCCAACCAAACACTTAAACCATATTTCAAAACCATCTTTGAAGCAAACTGCTCACAAGTAAGTCAAACCTTTATTGCACCCTTTGTTGCAACACTACACACACACACACACCCATCAAGACAATCATTTTTACTAAATATAGCTTGAAGAACAAAAAACCACATTATTTGATACCCAGAAAAATCCCAGTTTTCTTTCACCTTTGTATTCCACACAATTCCTGGCACACAGTGGATGCCTTCAAATCATTCACTGAGTTGAGCAGTCACAGAGAAAATATTTTCTCTGCTGTCCATGTGACTTCATTATATTTCAAAGGTGTGAGTCATCAACTCTGGCAATAAAAGCAGAACTTACACCACTATAAATACTTGACGTATTTCAAGAGCTCTCAGAAATGAGAAGAGAGATCCGTACATGTATTCCCTAAATTACACAAGTATAAGAAGATACATCATTTCACTGTTGTCAGTTTGCTATATTTAGATGGCTCTGAATTGAATCATTCAAGCATATACAAATAAAACCTTGAAGGGGTCCCCATACTTGCTCCTAACAGTCTGGAAACAAAAGCTGCTATTGAGATAAAAGATGACAGGCAACAGGAATCTGACAGGCCAGTAATTTACTGCATTTTCTGCACATCTGAATTTGTAGGCCTCCATAGCCATTAAGCAAAATTAGTTTCATGATGCCAGCCAGAAAGCCTCATAGACAACAGTTTTATGTCATTAAAAGAACTACCATCCTCAATCTGTTTGAATTTGTGTTTGCTCATTAGAAGCCTCTCAGTGAATCGAGAGAGAGGTTTTAATTGCACTCTTGCTGTATCCATGTTTACTACAGCCCTGAACTATAACAAATTCTTATTCTCCCTTCGTACCCAATGCCTAAAATTCTTTAGATATAGTAGAAGAAACTAAGCAGTCTAGCAGTTCTCTACCAAAAATAGAGCCATTTCAAAGGTACAAATGTGACTTTAACATATATTTATTCAGATTAAAAAGCCTGGGTCAGAGAAAAACATCATCATCTTCCTTCTCTCCTACTTGTTAATCTCTGAATTCGCTATGCTATCTCAGGCTTCTACGTCTTTGCAAATGCTATTTCCCCCTCAGCTTGGTTGGAACCTCCTCTTCAAATCTGACTATGGTGAATTTCTGCTCACTAACTGGTTTTCCCAAGAAAGGTTCATGCAGTCCTTTCCCTATGTACCTTCTACATACATCCATCAAGTACTTCTCAAACTGGGTTAACTCTTACAGTCAAAGAACTGAACACCTCCCGGCAGAGTTAATATTCAGCTAGTAGACACTAGCACAGTTTTAAGGGATGAAATACTAAAATACTTCTGAAATAATATCTAGTAAGCAGTCACTGCCCTGAACTCCATGGCCCTGTCTTACCACCACCACCACCAAAATTCAGCAACAAAAGAATCAAAGCCTGATACAGTATAAAAGATTTGGGGGGGGGGGTCGTTGAAGACCCTGAATCCAGTGCTATGGTCATTGTGATTGGTTGGTGCCTGTGTTGTAGTGAATGGTAAATACTCTGAATATCACCCCTGCCCCTTTATGCCCAAAGCCTAGAATATTACCTAACATATAGCAGATCCATCTATGTCGAAATAATGAACACCAAACCTATTCAATGATCCAAGGCCAGTGGGTATATGTCAAAACTATACAAATAATAATCAGATTGGAAAAAAAATACCTAGGTGCTTAAGTACAAGATAGGAAAAGTGAACAGTCTGCCTATTGCCTATTTCTATTTTCTTGCCTTTAGCATCTGATAAAATGAATGCGTAATTTGATAATGTGGGCAAAAATCTCCAATGTGATCATTTATACAGCATATGATTCAAGTATTCTTTATGTTATTAAATGAAGATTAAAACAAAGTTTCTGTAAAACCACAGAACTTAAGAATGCCACCAACAGTGATCACTGAACTACAGTCAGTGTCTTGGACAGGTATCACTCAGGAAGAACACAAATTATTAATTCAAACAGAGGAAAAAGTAAGAATGAAAAGAGTCAGTTAATTATGAATCACATGTCTAACTACAGGTTTTGCTAGGGGCTTCAGATACTTCTAATTAGTTTTACTTGGTATATTAATTATAAATAGAAAACCACAGAGAATTTCTTACTCATAGGAATTTATTATGTAAAATCAGATATTAAGTTATCACTTTTATAATTTAATGATTAAATATTCAATAGTGCATGACAATTATTTTGAAAATCATCAATAAAATATATATCACATTAAAATCAAGTAACATAAAACACAGCACCACCAAGATAGTGACAGAATCTTTTAAAAATCCAGAAGGATGGGGCACCTGGGTGGTTCAGTTGGTTAAGTGTCTGACTTCAGGTCAGGCCATGATCTCGAGAGGTCTTGGGATTGAGCCCTGCGGCTGGCTCCATGCTCAGCAGAGTTGGCTTGTCCCTCTCCCATTGCCTCTCCCTGCTATTCATGCTCTGTCCCTCGCTGTCAAATAAATAAATAAAGTCTTTAAAAAAAATCCAGAAAGATAAGGTATGTAGCTGAAAGAAGGATGAATACGCAGAATTTTGAACTTATAAATGGTGATATACTAATCATTTTAGGCTACTCACTATCAGGTAGAAAAATCATCCTTCTGTGATGATTGCTATAGAGAGTTTCAGAGAGTTATACAATGAAAATATTAAAACTAACCACAAAGGGAAAAGTAATAGCAACATCTTCAAAAAAAAAAAAAAAAAGCTTAATTACCTAATTTCAACACTGTCCCATTAATCTAACATCACTTTTTAGTAAAACAGTGATATACTACATACAGTGCTAATGAAAAATTCTAGAAGGAGACAAAGTCTTAAATAAGAACCATCAAGTGTTTATTTAGAACAAAGCAAAGAAGGCCAGTCTGATTTTTTTTTTTTTGCAGTTACTAAATTAGAAACAAGAGAAAAATAAAGACCATAACATATTTTAACAAAAGTCTTGAAAGAGTCACCAATCCTAATTTGAAACAACCATGTAAATTACCTTGGCTATTAGCAGTACTGTATGAGTTTAAACAGAAAATGTTCACAAAGTGGCAAGTAATAGTAACAGTCAGTGCCATTTCTTAAGTACCTATATATATACAAGACAGATTGCAAGTTTTTTTACCTAGATGGTTAATTTTCACAAGCACCTTACAAGGCAGGTAACATCATCCCTACCTTACTGATGGTGAATTCATGCTGGAAATAATCTAGCCAATGTCAGTGAGGAAGTGGAAAAGTAAACATTCAAACTACTACTGCACACACTCAGTGCTGGCTGCTATACCCCACTGCCTGAACAGATGGTCTCAATGGATTAGAGCAAGCCAATTTAGTAAGGAAGCTCCATAGTATATTAGCTGTTCTAAATGGATGAGGTTAAGACTTCATGAAGTTGGGTATCCCAATGGATGTAACCATCCTAATAGCTAAGGAAAATATAACTTAGTAACTATATTTCTGACCCTGATTTGGAAAAATCAAGGATGATGCCATCAGCTTATGGGCTATCACAAAACTCTACCTTCATTGAACATACTTTGATATAAATGAGAAAAATTAGTAAACATTTAGATGCAGAAGTAGTCAAATGCTAAGAGGGGAAATCAAATAAGAGAACCTAATTTTTATACCTTTAGAATTTTCTATAAAGAAGACCTAAATGAGATAAAAGCATTCATGAGAGAGAATCAAAGATGAGAACCAAGATCCATGGTTCTCAGTTTAAACAAAATAAACAAAAGAAAAAAAATAAGAAATTCAATCAGGACAGATAGGATGATAAGATAACAGGAGAGATAGGGAAAATAGGATAATAAAAATGAATGAGGGGCGCCTGGGTGGCTCAGTGAGTTAAAGCCTCTGCCTTTGGCTCAGGTCATGATCCCAGGGTCCTGGGATCAAGCCCTACATTGGGCTCTCTGCTCAGCAGGGAGCCTGCTTCCACCCCTCTCTCTCTGCCTGCCTCTCTGCCTACTTGTGATCTCTATCTGTCAAATAAATAAATAAAATCTTTTAATAAAAATAAATAAATAAACAAGAGTTCTACTAAAAGAAAAGTACTGATGGGGCACCTGGGTGGCTCAGTTGGTTGGGCCTCTGCCTTCGGCTCAGGTCGTGATCCCGGAGTCCTGGGATTGAGCTCTGCATCGGGCTCTCTGCTCAGCGGGAAGCCCGCTTCCCCCCTCTCTCTCTGCCTGTCCCCCTCTGCCTGCTTGTGATCTCTCTCTCTCTGTCAAATAAATAAACAAAAATCTTTAAAAACAAAAAAGTACTGAAAAACAACCTTTCTTCTTGTTTTGTGAGCACCTATAATAAACAGAGAAGAAAATTAACTGCTGATTTTTTAAAAGGCAGCTATCTCAAATACCTCTCTTCCCAAAAAACTGACCATAAAAAAAATTGATATGTAAAAAATTACTACACAGCTAACAAATGAGGCACACAAACAAATGTCTGATGAACAAATAAAGGTTTGGTTAAATGAGTATAAAAAGTGAAAATGGGGAAGAAAAGGGAAACTAAAGAGAAAAAAAGTTGACCTTTCTCCAGTCTCCTTCTCATGTATATAGTACTTACTACTTCAGGATACAACTTCCCTGTGAAAAATCTCCTCCTCATATTGTGCACCCCAAAATACTCCTTCTCTCCTAAAAGAAGGTCTTACATCCAAATGACATCTTCCCCTTACCCTGAACAGCATCTTTCTAGAAATATTTTCAATCCACCTACATCCTGGAGGATATCATGAGGACCAACGTTTCCGTTTCTCCTGGTTTTCTGAATTGAATATTAGTGTTTAATCAGTGTCATGAAACACTTTCAGTGTTTTTGATATGGGAACCCTTATGCAATACCACAAATACAATTTTGATTTTGAAAAACACAGGCATCCTTCACAAAGATGGATCCATTTGAAAGAGTTCTTTTCAAAAGATGTTGCTACATAGGTTATTTTGTACCTTTTATTTTTAAAGAAACCGCATTTTTAACAAAAACTATTATTTACAACTCCTTAACCTTGTGCTCACCTCCCACATCTCCTGTATCACTCGCTGATTCAAACATCATTTTAGAGCCCAACTCCTTCACTTGACCTAGTAAAACTTGCTGAGCTTGCACACGTCAGGACTATGATGGTATATGTCCCCTAACACAACAATGCTATGGTTGGCCAAGGGTGACCTCTTCTCTCCATCTTACCAAACAACTAGCCTAAATTTTCACATAGGAGCTTAACAAGAAAAATTTGCCTGCCTGTCTTATTTCCTAAAACTATAAGCTTCTAAGGACTACACTGCATAGCAATATTGTACATATTCTCATAAGAATGAGGCAATTTGTAGATCCTATTTCACTTCTGCAAAGGTCAGCCATAAAACTGTTTTATGAAGTATCTCATTTCTTCAGCAAACTATTAAAAGATGATTCCCTTTCTTTGACATATATGGACAAATGTAAGTCATAAGCAAAGGCTAAGTGAAATGGTCCACAGAAATTCTTGCTTCTGAAATCGATCAGAAGTCTTAGAGAGCAAAGCTGCACATCTACAAATAGAAAAAAAAAACCCATGAAGGATAGGAACGACAGAGAGTTGATTCCTGGGAGAAGAGAGCCCCAGGTGCTGTTTAGGGAAGGGAGCTCTAATCTTGCAGGGAGTACCCAGAGAGAACGAGAAGGAGAAAGGGAAGGGGGGGATGAAAACACTTGTAGGGGACTGCACAAAAAAAACTGTTCCTCAAAACCACTGACTGGGAAAAAGGAGAGTATTTCAACACCACCAGTTTTTTATAAACAGTGGAGCGCAGAGTCTTAAGTTTTGGAGGTCAGCATCACACTCAAGGTCACATGCGCCAGTGCTCCAGTGGGGAAGATGGGTGGAGCCCCACTAGTGGGCAGCAAAGTCTGAGAATCCCCTGGGTCACACAGGGAAAAGTGGTTCCCCTGCATGGAGTGCATTTGGTAGAGGTGATATGGCCTTTCCCTGAGCAAATGACCCTATAGGCACAACTGAACTGCCCTGTTCACTGGTATTAGAATAAGGACACCAGCTGAGGGCAGCAAACCCTGAAGCCAGCTATGTGCTGTGATTTATCATAAACTCCAAAAGGCTGCACAGTGGCATGACTGTTTTCTGGGACAAGCTGGCACTGGCCGCAGTGCAGTGAGACCCTCCCTCAAATGATCAGCACAGGTCTGCCCTGTGGAGGTCTCTGAAATATGGGGTTTTGAAACACAGCTACACCTGAGATAAAACACAGGAGTGCTACATCACCTGGCAGGCAGACAGCTCAGTTAAGGACAAGGTGAAGGTGGTGATCTGACAGAAGCCAAGGACAAAGGAGGGGTGGTTATTTGAGAATCCGTGAGGGCTTCCTGAAGAGTGGTGGGCCCAACTTTCCCAATCCAGGGACAAGAAAGCATTTTCACCCCTCTTCCACCAGCACTGACCTCAGTGAGCTAAAGAGCACCACCCAGGGGAGAACAGAGCTGCTACACCTGGCCCCCCACCCACCCACCCCCAGTCCTGCAGGTGCATCTCTGCTACAGCAAGTACAGAGGACAGTAAGAGCAACAGGCCCCTCCCCCAGAAGACCAGAACAAATCTCTTGCCAGTACCAAGTCTACTAAACATAGAGTGCTCCAAAGCTTCAGCTCTAGGGGAAAAAGGATCTAATTTCCTTGGATTTTGTTTGTTGGTTGATTGGTTGGTTTTGGGTTTGGGGTTTTTCTTGGATACAGAAAGACAAATTTTTTTAATTTTTTATTATTTTTTAAAATTTTTAATATTGTCTCCTTTTTTCTTTCTTCTATCAAGCTTCTCTTAACAAGCAAGGGAAAACACATTCCTTAATTTTTTAAAATTTTTAAAATCTTTTTTATTTTGCTTTTTTTTACCTCCAAAATGACAAAATGTAGGCATTTACCCCAAAGAAAGACCAGAAAGAAATAACAGATTTAATCAATACAGATATGAGATGTCTGAATTAGATTTAAAAATAATTATAAGGACACTAGATGCACTTGAAAAAAGCATAAGACACCAGAGAATTCTTTATTGCAGAGATAGAAGAGCTAAAAATTAGTCAAGCCAAAATGCTATAACTAGGATGCAAACCCACACAGATGCCATAACAATAAGGATGGACAAAGCAGAGGAATGGATCAGTGATATACAAGATAAAATTATGGAAAATAATGCAACTAAAAGAAAAGGGAAACCAAGAGAATGGATCATAAAGGAAGACTTCATTTTTAACCAGCCATACAAGAAATATTAAAGGGACTCTTAGAGTGTGTTGGGGGTGACCAAAAGCAACAAAAACTACAAAGAAACAGAAAACATCACCAGAAACACTAACTTTACAGGTAGCACAATGGCATTGAATTCACATTTTTCAATAATCACTCTGAATGTTAATGGATTAAATGCTCCAATCAAAAGACATAGGGTATCAGAATGGATTAAAAAAAAAACAAGACCCATCTATATGTTGTGTACAGGAGACTCCTTTTAGATCTAAAGACATCTACAGATTGAAAGTGAAGGGATAGAGAATTATCTATCATGTTAATGGATGCCAAAAGAATGCCAGAGTAGCCATTTTTATATCAGACAAACTAGATTTTAAACCAAACATTGTAACAAGAAATGAAAGGCATTATATCATGATTAAGGGGTCTACCCATCAAGATGATCTAACAATTCTAAATATTTATGCCCCTAACATGGGAGCACCCAAATATATAAAACAATTAATAACAAACAGCAGCGCCTGGGTGGCCCAGTCGTTAAGTGTCTGCCTTCAGCCCAGGGCTCAGGTCACGATCCCAGGGTTCTGGGATTGAACCCCACATTGGGATGCTCAGCAGGAAGCCTGCTTCTCCCTGTCCCCCCGCCCCCTTGTGTTTCCCTCTCACTGTGTCTCTCTCAAAAATAACAAACATAAAGGAACTCTTTGATAATAATACAATAACAGTAGGGGACTTTAACACCTCAGTCACAGTAATGGGCAGATTATCTAAACAGAAAATCAACAAGGAAACAATGGACCAGATCGACTTAACAGATACATTCAGAACATTTTATCCTAAAGCAGGAGAATACACATTCTTCTCAAGTGCACGCGAACATTCTATTCTAGAGACCCACATACTGGGTCACAAATCAGCCTTGAACAAGTACAAAAAGACTATGATCATACCATACATATTTTCAGACCTCAACACTATAAAACTTGAAGTCAACCACAAGAAAAAATTTGGAAAGATTACAAATATGTGGAGGTTAGAGAATATCCTACTAAAGAATGAACGGGTTAAAACCAGGAAATTAAAGATGAAATTAAAAGGTACATGGAAGCAAATGAAAACAAAAACATGACAGTTTTCATTTTTCACATTGGGAAGCAACAAAAGCAGCCCTAAGAGGGGAGTATATTGCAATACAGGCCTACCTCAAGAAGCAAGAAAAGGCTTAAATACACAACTTTATCTTGCACCTAAAGGAGCTAGAAAAGGAAGAGCAAATAAAACCTAAAGCCAGCAGAAGAGAAATAATAAAGAAGAGAACAGAAATAAACAATACAGGGTGCCTGGGTGGCTCAGTGGGTTAAGCCTGTGCCTTTGACTCAGGTCATGATCTCAGGGTCCTGGGATCAAGCCCCACATTGGGCTCTCTGCTCAGCAGGGAGCCTGCTTCCCCCTCTCTTTCTCTGCCTGCCTCTCTGCCTACTTGTGAGTGACCTCTGTCAGATAAATTAAAAAAAAATCTTAAAAAAAAGAAATAAACAATATAGAAACAACAACAACAAAAAGAAAACAGTAGAACAGAACAATGAAACTAAGAGCTGGTTCTCTGAAGAATTAATAAAATTGATAAACACCCAGCCAGACTTATCAAAAAGAAAAGAGAAAGCACCCAAGTAAATATAATCACGAATGAAAACAGAAAGATCACAACCAACACCACGGAAATATAAACAGTTATAAGAAAATATTATGAAAAATTATGTGGCACTGAGTAATTTGGGAGAAACAGGTAAATTCCTAGAAACATACAAACTACCAAAACTGAAACAGGAAGAAATAGACAATTTGAACAAACCTATAACCAGCACCAGAAATTGAAACAGTAATCAAAAATCTCCCAACAAACAAAAGTCCAGGGCCAGATGGCTTCCCAGGGGAATTCTACCAGACATTTAAAGAAAAGTTAATACTTATTTTTCTCAAACTGTTCCAAAAAAAATAGAAATGGAAGGAAAACTTCCAAGCTCATTCTACAAAGCTAGCATTACCTTGATTCTAAAACTAGACAAACACTCCACTAAAAAGGATAATTACAGGCCAATATCCCTGATGAACATGGTTGCAAAAAGATACTAGCAAATCGAATTCAGTAGTACATTAAAAGAATGATTCACTATGATCAAGTAGGATTTATTCCTAGGCTGCAGGTCTGGTTGGGTATTTGCAAATCAATCAGTGTGATACACCACATTAATAAAAGGAAGGATAAGAACCATAGGATGTTCTCAATAGCTGCAGAAAAAGCATTTGACAAAGTACAGTATCCACTCTTGACAAAAATCCTCTACAAAGTAAGGACAGATGAAGCATACCTCAACGGCATAACGGCCATATACAAAAGACCCACAGTTAATGTCATCCTTAATGGGGAAAATTGAGAGCCTTTCCCCTATGCTCAGGAACTGACCATTACTATTTAACACAATCAAAAGAAATCAAAGGCATTCAATTCGTCAAGTAAGAAGTCAAACTTTCACCCTTTATAGATGATATGATACTCTATGTAGAAAACCTGAAAGACTCCACCAAAAAATTGCTAGAATACATGAATTCAGCAAAGTCAAAGGATATAAAGTCAATATACACCATTCTGTTGCATTTCTATACACCAATAATGAAGCAGCAGAAAAAGAAGTCAAGGAATCAATCCCATCTGCAATTGCACCAAAAATAATAAGATACCTACGAATAAACCTAACCAAAGAGATAAAAGAACTGTACTCTGAAAACTATAGAACACTTATGAAAGAAATCAAAGAGGACACAAAGAAAAGGAAAAGCATTCCATACTCGTGGAGTAGAAGAACAAGCATTGTTAAAACATCTACACTACCCAAAGCAATCTACACATTTAATGTGATCCCTATCATAAAATACCGCATGTTTCAGAGAGCTGGAACAAACAATCCTAAAATTTGTACGGAACCACAAAAGACTCCGAATAACCAAAGCAATCTTGAAAAAGAAAAAATTGGAGGCATCATGATTCCAGATTTTGGGCTAAATTACGTTGCCATTGCAACAATATGGATGGAGCCAGAGTGTATGATGCTAGACAGAATTAAGTCAGTCAGATAAAGACAAGTACCATATGATTTCACTCATATGTGGAATTTAAGAAATAAGACAGATGAACATATGGGAGGGAGAAAAAAAGAAAAAATAGAAAGGAAAAAAATAAAAGACTTTTTTTTTTTTTAAAGATTTTATTTATTTATTTGACAGACAGAGATCACAAGTAGGCAAGAGAGGCAGGCAGGGAGAGAGAGGAGGAAGCAGGCTCCCCGCAGAGCAGAGAGCCCGACGCGGGGCTCGATCCCAGGACCCTGGGATCATGACCTGAGCCGAAAGCAGAGGCTTTAACCCACTGCGCCACCCAGGCGCCCCAAATAAAAGACTCTTAAAGATAGAGAAAAAACTGAGGGATAGGGAGGAAGGTAGGTAGGGGATGGGCTAGATGTATGATGTGTATTAAGGAGGACACTTAATATGATGAGCACTGGGTGTTGTATGTAACAGATGAATCACTGAATTCTACTTCTGAAACCAACATTGCAGTGTATGTTAACTAGACAAATTTAAATAAAAATTTGAAAAAAAAATTTTTTTTAATTCAAAAAAAATAAATTCTTGCTTCTTATAGAGTATGGAATTCAACCATCCAGCCACCAGAAATCTTGCTATTTTAAGCTCCTATTTACATTGCAAAACATGTTTAATTAGGGTTATGGTATACAGGGCTCATTTGTTGCATTTTAAAGTTACTGGAAAATAACATCTTTCCCTCTGCTGACATTCCGAAAGCATTTTTAAATCTACTGTGTAGTATGAATTTATAACGATAACACTTTATGCCTTAGTGGTTTTTGGAATGCCAATACCATTGCATACTTATTTGTTGAAATAAATAAATCCTTTTAAAAATCATATTGCCAATCTCCCTGGGCCCAGAAAATAGACATGTCAAAAACTCAACTAGAAAGCAAATAAATCAAGATATATTTGAAATGTTATTAAACATTCCCAAAGACAAAATCTGGGTCAAACTACAAAAAGACCCTCAATCTCTGCTACCAAGGAGAATTCTATTGATTCATTCATATACCATTCATAAAAAAAGAGTTCATCAACAAGTACCATTCCCAAGCACAAACATGTTTGCTGAGGTAGGATGTATATGTTCTAGGATTTTGCTTTTCCTCTCCTCATCTTTGATCTGCAAGAAACAATTCTAGCTCACCTGAGATGATCTTTAACTGATTTGTCTTTAGAGAGATAAAACTGCTTAAATGGGCCTTGCCTAAAAGCATGGCACCCCTCTCCAGTGGGTGATAAGTAATAGTGGCAATGAATCAACCATGTTCAGTTAGGTAACAAGGAATAAGAAAAAAGCAACCTTTAATAGTGTGAGAATCCAAGGTCACATAAACACTTTCTCAAAAAAAAAAAAAAAAAAGGTGGTTGAGTACCATGCATTTCAAATGGAAACTCAAAGATTTGGGGGTGTCCATAGCAAGGCCTTCCAATAAGCAGCAAAATTATCTAGTGGACCTTCTGAGAGTTGGGTTTTTTTTTTCTTAAGATTTTTATTTATTTATTTGACAGACAGAGATCACAACTAGGCAGAGAGACAGGCAGGGGGGGGGGGGGGGGGGGGGGGGAGCAGGCTCCCCGCCGAGCAAGGAGCCTGATACAGGGCTCGATCCCAGGACCTGGTGATCATGACCTGAGCGGAAGGCTGAGGCTTAACCCACTGAGCCACCCAGGCGACCCCCTTCTGAGAGCTCTATGAATTACCATTCTCCATGGAGCTGAAAGTCCTAAAAGAATGTGAATTAGTCTTGAAGAATACACTGAAGAATGAAATGTAAAAGTATTTTAAGTATTAAGATAAAAAGAAACTAAATTTTCAAAGAAATTTTTATCTAGAAATATGTGTGTGTGTATATATATATATTTTTTAAGCTCCTATATGTGTGTGTATATGTATACATGTACGTATATACATATATGTATATATATGTATATATATATTTTAAGCTCCTATATGTGTGTGTGTATATATACACACACACACACCAAGCTTTTGTATAACTTAACAAAAATAACACTTATCGAATACCCTCATACATACAATTCTGTACCCTCTGCAAAGGCTGGCATATACTGAGGGAAGCTATATTCTAACTGGACATACTATGCCACAGTTCCCCACATCTAACATATGCAGATTCAGGGGTTTCCTGTGAAAATATCCTAGAAGTGTATCTAAAGTGGCAACTGTTCATTGCCAACCAAAGGGCTTACTCAACTCCGGACCACACCAACAGAGACCCTTGAGATGCTTGGTTTGGTCCAGAACATTCAGAAGAGATTTAATCAGCTTTGGAACAGGACCTAGAAGTTCATAAAAGGAAAGTTCTCCATGTACCTGCAGTACCTGCCTAGGACACATCAAAACAAAGTGCTGGTCACTACAATGGACCTGTTTTATCAATTATACACAGATCTACAAATTCATTTCATCCTACCGAAAATGCTAGTTTTCAACTCTAAATTGGAATAACTATTCCTGCTCTTTCCAGTACTAAAAAAAAACAGGCTTTTTCTTCCTTGACAAGTTCTTTACTATGTTTCCTTGCCTGGCAAATAAATAAACTCAGTTTTGTTTTATTTGGTTTGGTTTTCATTTTTAGACCCTATGGTCTTTGATTCCTTAACACACTGACATTTTAAGGATACGCTTTCCCCTTTCCTCCACCAAAAGCAAATCAGAACTGGCCTGGGAGCTGGTGCTGTGACCAATGTTCTGCCCTAGCAATCAGGAAGTAATACAGGCTGGGGAAGCTCACAGATCTGACTAATGGTGGTGTCATGCCGCTGGTGCACCTGAAAATCTGCCAGACAATTAGAATCACCACTTCAGCAAAAACAGCATCCTCTGAGTACTGAATGGTGATGCTGACAAGTAAGATGTTAGGAGGCAGAACAAAGACAAATTTCCTTTTTCTTCTTCCTGCTTATCATGTATATAGTCCAACTGTCAGAGATGAGAGCAAATCAATTATTAAGTAACAATTATTTGTCCCTCAAAGACAGACATCCCCCTACTATTATAAATAGCAGATCAATAGGCGTTTTGCAGGACACTCTGGAACACCACATTCACCAATGCAAGACTATGTGCCTTCAATCACATAATCTTCTACGAGGAACTTACTCCTTAGATCATTTCGGAGTGAAAGATATTTGCCAAATAAGAAGACTTCTATTTAGATGATACAAATTAATAAAAGGATTTGTCTTACTAAGTCAGACACATCTCCAGGACATCCCAAGCATTCCTCTCTCGATTCACAGAGAATATTCCAAAGGTTCTATGAAACCCAAACCCACAGCAAAATGGTACTGTGGATTTTTAAATTAAGGAAATAACATGATGAAAATTGTGTTTAAAGGTTAATAAACATGATAAGATAACATGGGACTGCAGTTGGGCGATAATGAAAGCAAAGAGAACACCTCAACACAAGATAATAATTGGTCTATACAGAATAAGGCAATGCTTGTTGCAATAGTAAAGAGCTAAACCTGACATTGCCAACAAATTTCACCTTTTCCTATCACAAATTCAGCTCATCCTGTGAATAAGACGGATGCAAATAATCATTTTCTTAATTTGCCTTATGGAACAAAGGGGGCCTGAGTTCAGTCGTGAGGTCCTAAGGTCTTCATTTTTCACCCAGGCTACAGAGTGCCTGAAATCCAACCACCAGGAAATCATCGTATTCAATTACAACACCCTACCATCCTGGCATTTTCTGTCAAAATACCCTAGAAAAAATAATTTCAAAAGTACCTATTTAGGCACCATTGCTGTTTTGAGGTCAGTCAGTATCCTTGCCTGCCTTCGTGTGCATCTACCTCCATCCTCTACCCCACCTTGATAAAAAGGGCCTGGGCAAAAACAAAGGTGCACGAACCTAATTTTCTCTGACTTGGAAGTGAGGCTAAAAGAGATTAGATGCTTTGCCAAAATTAGTAAAGAAATCAGAATCAGAACCAAAAATTTTAAACTCCTAATCTCGGAGCTTTAAGATAACCTTTGTATTTTCTCTACTTTGGGATATAATGTGAAAAAAATTATTCCTAACATAATAGAAAATTCAAAGAGGTTTCAAACTAGACTCCATCTTCCTCTTTTTCTTTTATGTTAATTGGGCAAGAGAGGTAATAGACACAGCTAATAAGTCAAGAGGATACCATCCCAAGCTTCCTTCAGAGACTCCCTGCCATCATTAGAACAAAGTTCTGACTCTATAGTCTGGTAAATAATGCATTTAATATTTAAAACCCAACAATCCTTCCCAATCCAATCCTTCACACCACCACTTTCCACCTCCTCATTCATTAACTGTTTCTACTGAATACCTAGAGATACCCAGTGTTTAACATGCTCTCATACATCCATGCTATAGCTCAATGCATTTTTTTTTTAAATAGAGCTCTCTTCCCTTGTCCGCATGGCTATGTTAAGCTCACATTCTTCTCTTAAAAATAATCTCCTGACATCCTCCCTCTTGGACCCCGAAACACATTCCTTCCTAACCCACACCAAGTCTGAATTAGGCCCCCTTTATTTCCCTCTCTCTATGGTAAAAGAGAGGGTATTATCAATTTCCAAACAAGTGAACGCCTGCCACATTATCGGTGCTAAAATAATCATTAGTTCTCAGTTCTGTGTTCTCTCTATAGGATAGTATTCAGTCTACTCCATTAGGGAGCTGGGGGTTTTCCTCCATTTTGATTTGTTGTCTTACAATCCTCAGTATTCTTCCTATTAACATAAAGGTTTTAAGTACATTTAGAATGGGGCTACTAACTTCTTGAAAGGGAATCCAACCAAGATTAAATATAAATGGAAGTTTTTCCATATAGGGCTCAATGGTTCAATCTGACCCCAAAAAATGAATTTTTGAAATAGTCATAATGCTTTTCTAAAAATAAAGGAAAAAGAACTTCACTTAAAATGTCCATTGTATCTATTTGGAAAATGTATTCATACAACAGCTTATGAATGATTGAAAAGTTGAAATACGAAATCATTTTATTTCATTATTTTAAATAGAGAAGGACAGCCACATCATAATAGGAAATATCTTCCTTGAAAAGAAATGTCAGTTAAAATTTGCAATATTTGATTCCACATTCTCATGGTCTTTTTTTTTTTTTTTGTAAGATTTTATTTATTTATTTGACAGAGAGAGACACAGCAAGAGAGGGAACTCAAGCAGGGGGAGTGGGAGAGGGAGAAGCAGGCTTCCCGCAGGGCAGGTAGCCCAATGTGGGGCTAGGGCTCCATCCCAGGACCTTGGATCATGACCTGAGCCCTGGGCGGAAGGCAGACACTTAATGACTGAGCCACCCAGGCACCTCTCTCTTTGTCTTTTTAAGTGGGATAAGTGTTAAAAGATACATCAAAATCTGATAATCACACTTTTCAGAACCCTATTCAAAACTTTCCTCCTAGGGATTCATATTGGGGGCTGCATGGCATCCTGATGCCATTAATGTAAAAGAAACATAAAGGAAGCTTTGAGCAAAACATCATCCAGTTAGAGCCTCAAACTGGTCACAAACCCCAGATCTGTTGCAACCCCATATACAATACATGTTTTTATAACACTAGGTTGAGGGATTTTACCAAATGAATGGTTTAATAAGAGCACAAAAATGTGACCTAAAATTAAATACTCATGGTATTAATAACTTTGGCCAATCTATTTAACCTTTTCTATTTCTTAAGCTCTAAAATGTAGCTGTAAAGTTACTATTTTAAAATGTTTTCTAAGCCACTTGGTACACCTTATGTCAGTTACTCCTGCTCTAAAACAGAAGCACTCACTGAGGGGAAACATACTTAGAATTAAACACTATAAAATATAGATTGCAAATAAAAACATTAGTCAACTGGAATCAGAAGGTTAAATTCTAACAAAATGGTTCATAATCGCACCTCAATACAAATATGGAATGTAGAAAATAAATGAGGTATTTTAAAGATCAGAGTGAAGGAAAGCATAGTCTAACTGGAATTGAAATTCTGTAGAGGAAAAAAAATACAAGCTTCAAAAGAGTATTATATTTTTGCCCTTTACCTTCACTCTCCCCCTGTTGCCTGCTGCCTATTTTAGATCTTATCATGCAGAGGAAACAGCAACAATGCTACTTTCCTTCCAAATGCAACCAGGTTTTGGCAAACTTAAGGCAGCATATCAGTTAAAAATAGAAACAAGCCAAAATGTGATCTGGCAAATAACTATTTAAATACTGAGTAGCAGTTCCTTTCTTGAACAGTACTGAATTTTCCATTTATCGTTTTTAAATGTATAAAGAAGGGGTGCCTGGATGGCTCAGTGGGTTAAAGCCTCTGCCTTCGGCTTAGGTCATGATTCCCAGGGTCCTGGGATAGAGCCCCGCATCAGGTTCTCTGCTCTGCGGGGAGCCTGCTTCCCCCTCTCTCTCTGCCTGCCTCTCCACCTACTTGTGATCTCTGTCTGTCAAATAAATAAATAAAATCTTAAAAAAAAAAAAAGTATAAAGAAAATTAAAATATGTATATGTAGCTGAACAAATAATAGCTTCTAAATTAATAATACATTATGAGAGACTCTTATAAGCATTCACTATGAGCAAAATCATGCCATTTTGGAAAGAGAACTCCTTGTGAGAGTGGTTCTTAGTATTCCTTGATATTTCAAACCACTGCTTTTATTTTTATATGAACACTATTATGACTCCTCTGTTAGCAGCCAATTTTGCCAGAAGCTTAAACAGCTGTTTTTATCACATGAGTGTCTTCTTCACTGGAACCTCCACCACTGGTCACTTCTTCACTGGAGCCTCACCATCAAGAGTCTCAAACTAGATCTACATAAATAAAGTTTTACTGAAACACAGTCATGCCCACAGAGGTACATTTCTATGGGTTTGTAGTCTACACTGGCAGAGTTGAATAGCTGTGACAGAGATCATATAGCTCACAAAACCTAAAATATTTACTATTTGGACCTTTACAGACAAAAATTACCAAAACCAAGACTTTTTCAAAATAAAATGGATAAAATTACTTCACCATTATCTTCACTGTTCAGCTAACTACAAAATGAAGGGGACGGATGCTTACAGAACTTCTTGGAACTTCTTAAATGCAATTAACTTTTTAGAGTTATACTAATTGGAACCCATATTTAAGATACTTTTGAAATAAGGAACAAAGCAGAGTTGACTCAGCAACTCAGGTGAAGCTAAAACCTTCTGAAATTTAAAATGCAAAATGTTTACACATTTTTTTACATGTTACACACATTTTACACAGCACCACCCTTATTCGTATTACTCAGCATTAAATATGATAATGTCATAAGAAGGTTGAGTAATGACAGAGACCTATTTGTGTATCATTATTTACACGAAAGAATTTTCAAAAGAAAAAAACAAAAGTAGCTATGGTAATTGAAATGAATGTACTCTAAAGTTTTGTAAATGAGTAAAAATTGATGTTCCAATGATGTTGTTCCACTGTAAAGCCATTTTTAAATTTTCAAGTGAAAAATACAAGAGCTAAACCCCAGATTAAAATGTCATATACATAGACCTTCAGTTAAACATCTGGTGAATAAAGGGAGAATTTCGTGTGTTACAATTTTCATTTTCCTCCATTAAGGAGGTAGACCTAGTAAAAAAGGACTCTTTTTTATAACCCAAGGCTGATGTCAGAGAAACTGGGAACTGGGTACCAATGCTGGGTCAGTCTGCAGAGGAGATGAACCAAAAAAAAAACCAAATCACATTGTATGAAAACAATTCACAGAGAGCCCTGATGCCAGAAAGGCCCAGATATAAAAAAGGAGAAGTCAAATCACTTTATCCTGGTGATGGAAGGCATTCAAATGCTAGATGAGCCTTTGGTCTTCCAACACCAAGAGCCTCCAGAAGTCGTTGCCTAGGGAATAATAAACAACATTTAGAATTTCCAAAGGCCTGGACTTAGAGCAGTATACAATTGACCTTAGAACAATGAAGGGGTTAGGAGTACCTATCCTCGCCCCCATGCAGTCAAAAATCCAGGTATAACTTAACTCCCCAAAAACTTTACTAAAAACCTACTGTTAACCAGAAGACTTACCAATAACAAAGTCAATTAATCCATTATTTTGTATGTTATATGTATTATATAGTATATTCTTACAATAAGGTAAGCTAGAGAAAAAATGTTAAGAAATTCACAAGAAAGAGAAAATATATTTACATATATATACTATCTATACTATATAGAGAAAAAAAAAAAAAAACATATAAGTGGACCCATGCAGTTCAAATCCGTCTTGTTAAAGGGTCAACTGTATATGCATAAGGAAGGAACCTGGTTTCAGAATGAGTCAGAAAGATCTAGTTTGAATCATGACTCTAGCACCTACTTCATACGTGACGCAAGTTATTTAACCTCTATCCTCAAAGATGGCACTACTTTCACAGGATTATTATGAGGATTAAAGGAGATATCAGAGGAGGACCTGATCCCTAGAATGTAAAAAATAATAATAAATTCATAGTCACAGCTCCACATATAAGGAATCACAGCCCAGGCATATATTCCTTAGCAGGCCTATTAGATAGGTGCTATTATTATAACTTGCCCAAGGTCACAAAAGGAGCAAGTGGCAGAGCCAGATGTGTGTGGATCCAGGTGGTACAGGATCCAGCGTCCAGGCTCTTAACTACCTCATTATTTATTGCTGCTGTTATAAAATGAGCATCCCACATAACCCTAAGAATGACTCTATGTAAACAAAGTGTTTAAAGCCCTTCTTCATCAACATTTGAATTTTAATAGATTCCTAATTTGGAAACAATCCTGTTCTGTTGCTAAAATGCTGTTGGTAGCATGAAACTAGTAAGACTACTGTCAAAATTCATTATCTGTTTAGGTCACTTAACTTCAGTCAGAGAAAAAAAAATTTCCCAAACTCCAAAACATGTAGGCTGGCTTTGAGAGAACAGAAAAGTCAATGGGACAAATACCCCTTCTCTAAAGAAACAGCTCAGAAGTGATTTGGGGGGGCACCACAAAATCAGCAATTCAGAGTGGGGAGGGTCCTCAGTCTAACTCTCTTGATCTACAGAGTGGAAACCAAAGCCAAGAGAGAAGTGTGGCTTTCCCTGAATCCCGCAGCTAATCAATCATCCATCATGTTAGACCATTTTCAGGAAGAGCTTTCCACTGCACCACTCTGTTTGATTCCTACTGAACTATAAACTCAATGCCTCATTAATGTAATTTAATTAATTTAATTAATGTAATTAATGCACTTCCACTGCAAAGATATGTGTAGGTTGTTGCACAATAGAAATATGTCGGGGAGGGAATCTATTACTAAAGATCTTTAAATGATCTATCTTAACAAAATATAGTCAACTTGTTAACTAAACAAATGTAGACATATAAATTTACTAAAGCCCCGAATGTGCTTCTGAACCATTCCAGTGTTCTCAACACAGAGTAAGTCTCAAACAGAAATTACCTCCTCCCTTTTAGTATTCCCCACAAGAAAACTGCCATTAAGGCCTGGCTACATTCCTGATAATCTTTTCTACAAAGACATTTGCTCCCTTAAATTAATAAATTATAAAATTCATTCTACCCATTAAAAAAAAAACACACTTTTAAAATAGTGAAAGATCATACACTTTGTCATCCCCTCAGATAACTGGATGTTCACTGTCAGTTGTAAATACACATTTACATATATATATGTAAAGTGTAAATATACATTTACATATACATTAGCTCATTCCTGAAATAATTTTGTAGGGTAGGAATTCCCTCATCGTGGGTTTGCAAATAGTTGTCTTCAAATACATCTTGCCTTTTGTTTAAGGCAAAACAGATGAATTTATTGTTCAAATTCAAAACAATCATACAAGGAAAGTAATTTTATTACTGTTAACAGCTGATGTTTCAACTCCTCTTCCGCAACCCTCACTGATGCAAATGATCTCTTTTAGCAGAACTGAAACTTACTGTTCCAACAGGAGCCACCTCTCCAGTGACATACCCTGGCACCTAAACTAAACTGGTTAAATAACTAAAGCGAAACAGAAAAGGCACTATCCAGGAAAATGTCTTTCAAAAATTACTTGGAAACAAAACAAAAAAACCCAAGAAACAATGATCTTTTCCTTTCTAGTGAAAAAGGAAAAACATTGAAGTAGTAGCAATGAAGAGAAACAGACAAACCATACATTCCAAATGAAGAACTACCAGATTTGGCAAGACTGGTGTTGAAGAATCCAAAGTGACCTCAGCATTTTGGTGCCTGGGCAACTGTGCAGATGAGGACCAACCCGACCAACCCAGAAGTCTGAGGAAAGTGGGTTGATGGGGAAGGAAGGGAATACATGTTTATCCTGTGGAAGCAAATGCTAGCAAGTAGGTATATTTAGTATGTCTTCAGTATATGCAACCAGCTTATAGGTAAATTTAAGATGCAAGATTTGAGCCTCTTGTATGGGTTTAAACAAGTAAAAATGTTAAATAAGGCAAGCTTCTTAGGTAAACGCTATAGCCTCAGTGACAGATATGACGGGCTAACGTGCAGCTAATGAAATTCACAGCAGATCCCGACGTATATTCCAGATACCTCCTCAGCTGCAGTAAGGATTCAGTGTTTACCTCCAGGCACCCTGCTTAAACAAATTCCAAATAAGTAAGTTTCACACTGGGATCTCATTTCTGGGAAGATATAATTTAATACTATGGTAACAACTCCAGAAAGCTTATCTGAATCTTCTCTACCTGAACCAAAGAATATCTACAATTACCCTTCTCTGAACCATATCTACATTGAACACCCACTTAGCTCATAGGTCTTTAACACTTCATCTGGATCATTTTTTTCTGTTAAATATGCATAACATTTCTACCTCTATATTTTCCTTTCCACTAATACCATCTTCTACCCTCTCTTCCAGATATATTTGTAACTTGAAATTTGAATCTCCAAGTTAAAATGTGACACTACCAAAAAAAAAAAAGCCCTCTAACAGGGCAACTGCCTTCTATGAATTGGTTCAATACCAAAAGTGTTTGAATGATATTCTCTGCTTCTTATCTTTTGTAGTTGGCCCACATTTATCAGTTCAACCTCTCCATACCTTCTTTCTACTTATTTCCTTTCTTTTACCTAAGCTCTGTATGTAGCCAAATCATTTGTAAATTTCTCCAGGAAAAATTCTGACCTGAATTTGGGGATTCAACTTTCTAATTTTGAAAGGAAAAGGTCATGGAGTGAATTAACTCTCACTCTGTTCAGTGCCTAAGTTGCACAGCAAATTATTTATACTTTCTGAGCCTCGGTTTTCTCAATTGTAAAAGGGAGAGATGATACTGCCTGTCATTGAGGGATGTTTTTCAAATTAAAGGAAAAGAAATGCAACAAATCTAGGGTGAGTGGTAAACTGGAGGTTATACATAAAAATTTGTATATTATTATCAACATAATTATCTTATGGGCCATTACAGAATTTTGCTACCAAAAGCATTGAATGTACTTCCTAATTCTGGCCTCAATTCAAGGACAGAATGCAAATCACATTACTGCAATTTTGCTGGAGAAGCCACCAAGGGGAATATATAATGAAAATCTGGGCTACAACATTTCGGCAGAAAGGAACTAGAATATAGGACCAGAAAAGCCAACTCTCAGGACCCCTGCATGTCCCTGACCGCAAAAGGAAGATTACAGCACATTTCAAGCAGAGAGCAGCTATATTTCATTTAGTCTTCCAGTTCTGAGCAGCAATGAGGATTAGGGCAAATTTGTATTTCATTGCCAATTTGAAATATGGAACAATAATGACTACCATGCTAATTAGGACAAATATATTAACTTTACAACTCGAGACTTACTACATGCCCGGTACTACATTAAATGTTCTATTTTTCTTAATCCTTACAACAATCCTACTGGGTGGACACATTTAACAAAAAAACCCTGAAGTCTGGCAAAACTGGGATTCAAAGCCAGGTAACAGTGAAAACTTCAAGTACCCAATAACATGTCAACAAGTTTTGTGCTGAAAGTAAGATAAATATTTTGGCAGTCACAGCTATTGGGTATCTGTGTGGGAAGTGGAGCATCATATTCACTCAACAGTATAAGAAAGCAGGAAAGAGGCTGAAGAACAAAGGGTTATAGCCCATAGCAGCAATTCCAGAGCTTTCAAATATTAAAAATCATGACACTGTCAAATTGAGCATGGCCTACTTTGGAGATAATTAGAGCTGTCCAGATCAAAGGTTCTCCACCTGTTTTCCATGTGGTGATGGATGAGGGCCTTAGAAGCTGATGATATGTGCCATCTAATGCTCACCACACCTCCGCGGGCCTCCATACACCTCCACACCCGCCTATGTGAAACTCCCAGAGGAGCAGCTGTACCTCTGTGCCTTCTCACACTTCTCAGGGAAGCACATTCGAATAAAAATGAGTAAAAAGGCATGAACTCCTTTTCAGTATCAACTAAGGAAATATGAATATTTACTGAGCACTGATATTATGTACCAGCTACGTTTCTAAGCCCTTCGTCTATATTAATCTTCAAACCACATTATGAATTAGGTACTACTTTATTCCCATTTTTACAGACAAGGTATCTGAAACACAAAATAAGTAACATGCTGCAGATCACACATAAGGGAAATGGCAATATCAAGATTCCAAAGAGGCAGTCTGGCTGTAGATCCTCAGCTCTTAAACACAACAATAAATTGCCTCTCAGCTTTCCTGGGGCTTGACCTAGTGGATAGATGCCCCGGGGAATTGCAAGAACTCTTCCTATGATGCCAGAACCAAAAAGATAAGAAGTTTTGCCTCCACAGGATACACCCAGAAGGCTCCCTAGGACTGTGAGGGTTTACTCCTCCAACAAGACTTAGTTTAATGTCACAGGGAACTTGGATCCCAGCCTCACAGGCCCAGAAGATGACTTCATTTAAGGCCTCTCTCCTTATCCCTGGGTAAGCACTACAGTAGGAATCTTCTCAGTAACCCTAATAAATGATACTAGTTACAAGGTTGTGAGGTGCTCCTGCTAAGCTACATGGACTCACAAAGCTTCACAGTAAGAACAGGAACACAACCCTTTGCTCTGAAACAAGATCTGTGCATTAAAGATTCACTCAGTCTTCTAGGTAGGGTTGTCATATATCATTCATTAAGCAGTATTTACTGCAAGTCTGCTATATGCCAGGCACTATTCTAAGGGCTGGAACACATCGATAAGTAAGAAGTCCTACAACCAGGGGCGCCTGGGTGCCTCAGTGGGTTAAGGCCTCTGCCTTTGGCTTGGGTCATGATCTCAGAGTCCTGGGATCAAGCCCCGAATCGGGCTCTCTGCTCAGCAGGGAGACTGCTTCCCCCTCTCTGCCTATTTGTGATCTCTCTCTGTCAAATAAAAAAATAAAAATCTTCAAAAAAAAAAAAAAAAAGAAAGAAGTCCTACAACCATAGAGAATACATTCAGTGGGATGGAAATATGGGTCCATATAGACTTATAAACGTCCAACCACAAATAAAAAAGAAACAACTATGGGAGAAGAGGTTTTTTCAGCAGCAGGTGGAAGCTGAGGCAAGAGACGGTTCACGGTCTTTTGCTCTAACAGAGCAGCTCACTTTCAAGAAATTGAAAGAGAGATGGAAGAACACTACACACATACTAAAAACAAGCTGTTCAGCTGTAGGTTCTCCAAAAAGTAATAATGCCAGAATATGAAGCATGATGAAGCATTAGAAATACTTCAAACTCCTAGCCAACAGATGGTCTCAATCTCAGAATGGCCAAATTAATGCCAAAGCACAAAGTTACAGTCCAACATATAATAGTACCTGTAATTGCACTTGCCATGTACCGGTGACACTCTCTTATTCTTTCTGGACACTGAGATGTGAGGGTCAGGACTGCAGTTCATTCATTTCTGTACCTCCACCATTCAGCGTCAGGTCCATTACAAAGTAGGCACTCAGAAAATGCCTCCTAACTGAACTGAAAACAGCAAGCATCCTCAATATGAAAAAAATAAATATAGGAACCACTGGTGAGAGATGCCCCCAAAACTACTCATTACAGTTGTTCATTTTGAAAGGTTTGACCAAAGTTTCCTAAGAAACATAGATAATAACTTAGATGTTACTCCACCTGGAAAGAGAGAGAGAGAGAGAAAGAAAGAAACACTACTTACACAAGAAAGTAAAGATAACAAGACAGCAAAACATCTCAAGCTTCTGGATAAATTATCAAAAATTTAAGTGCTCAGTGTTATATATGTGTTAATACCAATGCAATTGAAGGCCAATCTCTGCAGCCTTAACTGCTAGGTTATTTTCAATTCATGGCCCAAAGACGGACATGCTTCATATAAAGGACCTCTCTGTACCATTCATTCATTCCTACATCTTCGTGTCCTCGTCACACTAGGCACAATGGGAAGTGCCTGAAATCTAACAACGAACAGGAAAACAAAGGGTACCTTCCCTCAGGAACCGTCTTTCTTTCTGGGTACAGTCATCAAAGAGCTATGCAGCCTAAATATAAGCTGCTTTTATCCATCCTATCTCACTGAAGAAAAACTGTAATCATTTGGATCTTCCCAACTGCAGGTGGGGTTCAGTTTTACAACCACAGCACAGTTTCAACTGCATTAAATCATATGCCCAGAACAGTACAACACAATCCAGGCATTTTTAAAAAGTTGAAATAATCCAACTAACTAATTTTTACTTCCTCTTACAGTTTTGATAAAAAATTTAATGTGTTCTGCCTACTCAGAAAACTTGAAGAAACCAAATGATCCTTACCATTTCCAGATTTAAAATGGTAAGCTTGTGCGATCCAAGCACAAGAGCACTGCTCTAAATTTTTTTAATGGAATAAACTAAAACTGAAAATTGTAGGCAAAGGAATACTATGCAGCAGTTAAAGAATGAGATACAACTACATGTACTGACATGAAAAGCTATATTCCATATCGGGTAGAGGACAGAATCCAGATCAATGTATGGAATATGTTAAAAAAATTACAGACATGAAATAAAACTACACACACACACACACACACACACACACACACAGAAGAAAAGATCTGGAAAGATATCAAGCTGACTGCAGTGGTTACTATTTATTTACCCCCGGGAGGTAAACAGAGAGAGAGAGATGCAGAAGGAATTTGGTTTCTTTTTCTATTTATTGCTATATTGTTTGATTTCTCTTGAGATACTATTCATCTGTAACTTGTTTATTAGGAATATTTTTTTTAAAGATTTTATTTATTTATTTGACAGACAGAGATTACAAGTAGGCAGAGAGAGAGAGGAGGAAGCAGGCTCCCCGCTGAGCAGAGAGCCCGATGTGGGGCTCGATCCCAGGACCCTGAGATCATGACCTGAGCCGAAAGCAGAGGCTTTAACCCACTGAGCCACCCAGGCGCCCCTTATTAGGAATATTTTTAAAGAAACCATCTCTAAAACCAGATAAATATCCAATATTTACAATATGGTCCTTAATTCCAAACACTACAAGAAACAAAAATCTTCCTTGAACAGTCAGAATAACGGACATGGCACTTAGACCCAAAAAATGCTTATGCAATAAATGCCATGAACTTAGAAAATTTAACTTCTAAAACAAGTAGGTCAGAACACAGAAATCATACACTTTCAAAACATATATTCTAAGTCACTGGAACTAGGATAGATACTATAAAACACTGCTTTCATACACATCCTGTAACTCATTTATTACAACTCATTGTTATATGTAACTGTTTTACATATTAGCAGCTCACAATATCCTCAAATTGCAAACTACTATCTCCAAAATAATCATCTTACAAACATGAGTAACTTTTTTTTCTTCCCTAAAGAAAAGTTTTGCTGTACACACCATTTCCTTTCCTCTAGAAGTTCAATTTGCTGGCAATTCAAGCAGTGGTTCAATTGCAGCACTAAACCTTAAAAAAATACCCAGCATTCCTGTTCTCTTAATAGTTCCCGGAAATGATAGCCAAGGACCAGAAACTGAAATATCATGCAAGAGTTAATCTGCACAAGTCAAAATATAATTAAGGGTATGAAAAGTATTTATACAAGCAAAATCATGTCCCTTTTCTTGTGCTTCTTAAAAAAAAAAAAAACTCAACACAAAAATTGTAGCTCGTGGCTCAACTAAATTCCTAAATCAGGAATAAAATAAATTAAAAATAAATAAATAAATAAAACATACCTTTTTATTTTCCAAAGATTATTAGTCATTTGAATTTCATCAATCAGATACTGACATGAAAAAAACGAAAGTTAATGTAGAGCATACTGTCAAATGCATGAGCAACAATTTGGTCCATATTAAAGGTGCCAGTTTTATTTTCCTAGGGAGCTTTTGCTGATACGGGTTGGAATATCTAAGGGCTTAATAATAAAAATTATTCAGTATTAGATTACTGTTAAGCTTTCATGAGATGAACGTTTTCTTTAACCAATCATCAGTATTTTCTAAGCTAAGAATGAGCAGACGCAAGAACATGAACTACAGAATTAAAGAAAAAGAACAAGATTTCCATCCTTTTTCCCTAGTGTCTCAGCACAACAGCAAACAATAAAACTCAGAATGGAATAGAAATAAGCAGAGGATTTGGGGGGGGGGGGAGGTAATAGAACCACTTTTAAAAAAATGCATATCTAGCCTAGACACCAGGGAGAAAGAGCAAAGAAGGAAAGAAAAAAAACCAAGTTACCCCCTCTCTGCCTTTAATTGAGGCCCATCATTTCATTCATTCGGTACATCACTCAGTTTTCATTTGGCCAAATGGTCTACACTGTCACTGCACAGATCTCTTTCATTAATATGTACTATGTTGCTTTTTTATAAGTTTATTTATATTTAAAGTAATCTCTATACCCAACGGAGGGCTCAGACTCACAGTCCTGAGATGAAGAGCCACACGCTCTTCCAACTGAACCAGCCAGGCACCCCTGTACTATATTTCTTGATTTTAACAATTTTAACATTTACTGTCATGGGTAGAAAAATGGGGGGGGGGGGGGAAATCAAGCTTGATTTGATTATCTTTCTGTCACTAAATATCCAAAGATACCCAAAGGTGTTGGAGAAAGGCAGAAGTGGGGAAATATAACTACTCCTGAAGTATAATATTTAGTTAATGGTGCCCTAGCACACAGACAACATCCAACTGCTTCCTGAAGTTCCTCATTCCCAGGAAACAATGAGGCATACCATCTCGCTGCGCAGGCTGTTTTACATGAGGCTGCTTACTTCATTCATGAGATAAAGAGAAGCCACTTTATCAAAAAATATGCCCTAAAAAATTGGAAATATCCAAATTTTCAATTGCTACAGATGACTCAGTGAGTGGGCAGTTACAGAAACTCATAGCTGGTGCTAGAAAAAGCTCATGTTTTGATGAGGATCACTTTGAAATGCTGTTCTGGGTGCACATTACTGGTTCTTGCATTATAATTTTGTTTTACTTCCACACTAAGCATTTATGAAGTGCTGGATCCTTTCTGGAGGAAAAAGATGGAGTTTCTCCCACCATTATGTAAACAAGAAAGCCATTCTTACTAGGGGCATTTTCTGATTAATAGACAACAGTGTGGTAATTAAAATATTGCTACTTTGCCTCAACAATTTTGACATCCAGTAAGTACGTATTAGTGTCTCAGGCTGAATTTTAAGCTGATAAAGATGGATTACAGTGAAAACAGTCCTAGCTCATATTAACAAAAAAATTATTAATTCTTTATGCTAAACAGGTCAAGATAAATTTAAGTGCTGGGGACACCTGAGTGGCTCAGTCATTATGCGTCTGCCTTCAGCTCAGGTCAAGATCCCAGGGTCCTGGGATGGAGGCCCACATTGGACTCCCTGCTCAGCAGAAGCCTGCTCTCCCTCTCCCACTCCCCCTCCTTGTGTTCCCTCTCTAACTGTCTCACTGTCAAATAAATAAAATCTTTATTTAAAAAAAATTTTAAGTGCTAGACATCTTTTAAAACAAGATAATTATAACATATTTTAGAGATATACATATTTATAGATAAGATCTGGTGAATAAAATAATAATGTTAAGTAAAAATACAACCACAACATGCAGTCCTATTTATTGAGTTTATGGAGAAATATTAACTATTACACTTCTCATATTCCTGTCAAGAAATTAAAGAAGAGGAAACAGTACAAACCAAATAAACAAAATAACTTCCACTTGCAGCACTCTCAGTTTAGAAAGCCCTTTTACATATATTCAGACTTTGAATACAATATTTATTGGGTGCCAGTCTGTCAAACCCTATACTAAGTCCTGGGGACATAAAGATGAATAAGACATATCCCTTTAGTCTCCATTCATCCAATTTGGTAATTTGGGATTTGATAATCATCTGAGCATCAAAATCACATTAAGAAAAAAGGGCAGGATTATCTCCATCCTACAGAACAAAATAAGCTTTAGAGATATTAGGGAATTTTTCACATGATCACAAGCTAAATTAAAAGCAAAGCTTGGGGGCTCCTGGGTGGCTCAGTGGGTTAAAGCCTCTGCCTTCAGCTCAGGTCATGATCCCAGGGTCCTGGGATCCAGCCCCGCATCGGGCTCTCTGCTCCGCGGAAAGCCGGCTTCTTCCTCTCCCTCTACCTGCCTCTCTGCATACTTGTGATCTATGTCTGTCAAATAAGTAAATAAAATCTTAAAAAAAATAAATAAAAGCAAAGCTTGTTCTTTATTCTTCTATTGTATATTATATATTCACTAACCTTAGAGATCATTCTGATCATGCCACATCTTTCTTATCATGCCACATCTTTCTTATCATGCCACAAATTCATTTTAAAAAGAAAAGATTGATTTTAACTGTTAATGTTTCTTCAGAGTAACGATGAGGATTATAATAAATGTGTGTGCATGTGTATATATAATATACATACTTTGTATACACATATGTAACACATACATGTGAATACATGTTTGTTACTCACTTCATAAAAGCACTCTCTACCAGGAAAGATACATTTGTCCTCAGGTCTTAAACCACGAAGTGTACTTGCAAACTCTTAGTTATCCTAAATCCTTGGAATATGGAATTGATCTTATTGACTATTCTGAGAATAGCCATAGATAAGTATGCACAGTAAACCTTTACGTGACTACAAATTTAACACTATTCTGTAAAATGAAGGTCCATAAATACAGGAATATGTCATATTGAGGCAAAGTTTTAAAGTTTCATAAGACACCAGAATGAATGCTCAGCATCCTCAGTGCAACTTGGCTTTACAGTTTTCTTCTCATACTAACCCGCTCCAAAGTACTTAAAAAGTGCTATTTTGTTGTATTTTATGGGAGAAATTATATGCTCCAGGACTGTGCTAATATTAGTCACATGCGACTCCTGAGCACTCAAATGTGGCTAGTCTGCATTGAGATGTGCTGTAAGTAGAAAAACAAACACAACAGATTTTGAAGACTTAGCAAGAAAAAAAACTGTAAAACATCTCAATTTATTATACTGAGTATACATTATGATGGCATTTTAGTTATACTAAATAAAATGTATCAATAAAATTAATTTCACCTGCTTCTTTATACTCTTAAAAATGTGGCTACTAGAGGGAGCCTGGGTGGCTCAGTGGGTTAAGCTGCTGCCTTTGGCTCAGGTCCTGATCTCAGGGTCCTGGGATAGAGGCCCGCATTGGGCTTTCTGCTCAGCAGGGAGCCTGCTTCCCTTTCTCTCTCTCTGCCTACCTCTCTGCCTACTTGTGATCTCTCTCTGTCAAATAAATAAAATCTTTGAAAAAAATTTTTTAAAAACGTGGCTACTAGAAAATCTGAAATTACATTTGTGGCATGAATTATTATTTATCAAAGCACCAGTCCTTAACAGATATGCCTAAGAGATTTGAGATATATTCTTTGAGACTATCAAGGGCCTATTCTACTATCATACCCTCTATTATTGTCAGTTTTCTATAAGAAAGTAAGCATGGGGTAGTGAAGAAGTGAAATTTTTTTAATGACATAGGAAAATGTCCATAATCTATTATCAGAAAAAAATCAGGTTATGAGATTATTAAAAAGTGGAGCTGCTTCGAACATGCATTAAATTATTCAAATTTAGTTTAACAATACGAAAAACAGAAAACTATCAATTCCATCAAAAGTGAGCATGTGTCTGTCTCCTCAGCCAGTCTCAGCTCCTACGTGTCTCTCACAGTGACCAGCTTACTGCACTGGCTACAACCGACACAGAAGCTGTATCTCTACCGTACACAGCCTGATGTCAATAAGGCATTCTGAAACATATATATACATGCAGAAAAATGGGGGGAAAGGCACCAAACTATCACTACTGGTTATCTCTCAATCGCAGGATAGCAGATTTTCTCCTTTTTACTTATTTTCTACAATAAAAGTTAAATTTTTTCCTATCATAAAAGCTTATAATTTTAAAGATGTGTAGTTTGGGGCGCCTGGGTGCTCAGTGGGTTCAGCCTCTGCCTTTGGCTCAGGTCATGATCTCAGGGTCCTGGGATCCAGCCCCGCATCGGGCTCTCTGCTCAGCAGGGAGACCGCTTCCCCTTCTCTCTCTGCCTGCCTCTCTGTCTACTTGTGATCTCTCTGTGTCAAATAAATAAATAAAATATTTAAAAAAAAAATAAAAAAATAAAGATGTGTAGTTTGATAGGTAATAAAGACTTGAAGCTAATAGGACAAAGAGAATTAGAAGGAAGTCATTCCATACAGTACTCAGTCTCCTAGTCAGAATGCCAATCCATGAAAATGCAGACCACACAGTCCTATAAAGGATAAGAGGGTTTTCATGCAGCTACAAAGCCCTATATTTGCCTTTTACAAAAGAATACAAAACACAACTTTTCTCAATGACAAGATTTTTTGTTAGACTTTTGGAAAGTAAAACCGACAACAAAACTACAAGTTGTGTTTATAATAGAATTCAAATTTTATTTGCATATGTTTAATAAAAATATTCATGTGAAGTAACATCTAAGTTAATAATAAAAGTTCAGCTCCCTAAATTAGGAACTACTGTATTTATAAGTTATTCTATGCTACTGATGGTGCAATTTGTATATTCACTGATGCTGTCATTCCACAAGTTTGTATATTAAGAAACAAAGCAGGGATGCCAGGGTGATTCCATGGGTTAAGCCTCTGCCTTTGGCTCAGGTCATGATCCCAGAGTCCTCTTGGTGGGGAGCCTGCTTCTCCTTCTGCCTGCTGCTCCCCTTGCTTGTGTGCTCGAGCTCTCTCTCCCTCTTGCTCTCGCTCTCTGACAAATAAATAGATAAAATCTTAAAAAAGAAACAAAGTAAACTTGTTCTTATGCTGCATAGAAGACAAAAGGTTATTAAACCACAGGATTCTCTTCTGGACATCTCATCACTTTTATACTAATTTCCTCACTGATTCTGGAAAACAATAACCTGTTTTAACTTCAGGACAAACCGCTGAATTAAGATCTGTCAGTCTACCTGAAATATTTAGTTGTAAGGTTTAACATTGTGAATACAGCCAGTCCTTAATAGGCAAATGCTGGAAAATAGTCTGGGGATATTATTGCTAAAAGAATTTTCAAGTCAAGGAGAGAACTGGCATCAGGAAAATACTTTTTATCTTGCTTCTCTAATGCCTTAAATCTGCTTTCACACTAACTCCCACAATTACTCCTACTTCATACCCAAATAAAATCTATAAAAACTGTTGCACACCTGGGAAGAAGACAGTTTCTCAGCCTTTGAAATATTCAATTGACTATTACAAAAGATTGAAATGGTGTACCATGGCATCTCCTCTTATAGTAACAAAAGTAACTGAATCTACTTTGAAAATTATTGGAGGGTGAGGGGTTAGATCCTAACTGTCAACAATGAAAAATGCTCCTGTCATACAAAGAATTTATGAGAAAGATAGTTTTCCTGCTTCTCCAGCATCAGTGGAACCAAAGAAGCTCAGGAAGGTAGAGATAGGAGAGTTAGAGGAAAACTTGCAGATTAACCTATAAATACACAGGGAAGCTAAAATCTTTCATTAATTTTTAAATGTAATATTTCTATCCTTTATTTGTCAGCAAATACATGATATTTCCTATACCCCAAGCACTATTTTAAGCACTTTGTAAATATTAGCTCATTAGAAACCCTCTGACTTAGGTACTATCATTATCTCCATTTTACAGATGAGAACACTAAGGCATAGAGAAATAAAATAACTTTCCCAAGATCACACAGCTAATAAGTGGCAGAGATGAGATTCAGTCCCAGGCAGTCTAGGTCTAGAATCTATGTTCTTAATCCATAACGCAAAGCTGAATGCTCAAAAAGTAATGTGCTTCTGAAAGCCCATTTCTGGCTTATAGTTAAATATTTAACAAAAATCTGATAAACAAATTAAGAGGAGAAATATGGAGACAGCAAAAAGTAGAAAACCAATTATTCTTAGTTCCGACACATCACTGTGAATATATTCGTATACTTCCCATTAGTCTTTTTCTCTTTTTCACAGGCGGCTTCCCCCTGCTTAATTATCATGCAGCATACGTGATTTTCTAGAAAATGAAAAACTTTAAGATACTAGCATCTCAACATTTTTAGAGTAACAGTTCAAATTAAGTGAAGAGTTATATCAAAACATTTATGTGTTTGCTATCTATACTTCACCTGACAACCTCACAAAGTAGAAATATTCATTTTACAAATGAGGAAAGTGAAGAATAGTAAAAAAACAAACTTAATGTCAAACATCTGGTATGTAGTTGCACTGGATTCAAATTCAAGCAGTCTGACTCCTGAGCTAGAAGAACTCTACTACTGGAGGGTAGGATTATGGGCCACCTGAAAAACAGTGATCACATTTTTACAGCAGTAGTATTTGCCCTGCTTACTCTAAAATGAGGATGTTACCATACAGATTTATTTTACTTTGCCTTAATTCTGACTTAGACAACTAAAGTTATAGTATCCTAACTTTTCTTGACCAAGCTAACTCTTCATGTCTTACTTTATGTCTTACTTCATGTCTTCAAGTATCTTACGTACTTCCTTCACCCAAAATTGTTGTGAGTATCGTTATGTGCTAGGGACACTGCTAACAAGACAAGTGACAGAGTCTCTTTCCATTCAGCATATGCTCAAGTTTCTCACAACAAATAAATACAACACACCCATATCCATAAGTGGATGACAGCTTTGCCAACCAGTTTGATGGAATCCTGCAATTCTCTGCCCCCTATCCTATAAAACAGATAAATCCCTTATTTTCCTTACAATTCTTTAAGAGGGACTGAGAAATAATTATTCGATAGGTACTCCTATCTGTCTCATAGGATACCTGTACTACCTCTTCTCAGCAGGCAATGAAAGCCTATCCATTTTTAGTACAAAGGAGATGAAATTAAAATATTTTACTAAAACCTCAGTTTACTAGGTTACAAGTTTAAATTACTTTAAAGTTCTATAAATGTATTGTGTAAATGACTTTAATACCAAATGACAAATGGGAATGTCAAAGATCATTTAAGAAGCAGTCAAAAAATAAGCATGTTCACAGAAGAAGGGAATCCCACTGCTGCTTTATTTTACATGGAAACATTTTATCTTAAGCAGTCCTGAGTTGAATCCCACTGATTATGAAAAGATGGCAAAGGGCAAAAGTTAAAAAGTGAGTTCCAGGGGCACCTGGGTGGCTCAGTGGGTTGAGCCTCTGCCTTCAGCTCGGATCGTGATCTCAGGGTCCTGGGATCGAGCCACGCATCGGGCTCTCTGCTCAGCAGGGAGCTTGCTTCCCTCTCTCTCTCTGACTACTTGTGATATCTCTCTCTCTATCAAATAAATAAATAAAATCTTTAAAAAAAAAAAAAAGTGAGTTCCATCAGAAACCCTCCTAACTAGTTCATTGAGTGGCTTAATCGACAGCCAACGACCATAGGTACAATTACCAACCCAAAACTTTATAATGGCAGGGCACTTAGAGCAGAAGCAACCTAAGAAACCAAGGTCAACACATGGAGGAGATTCTGCTTGTCAATAATTACTAGTTGTGGGCATGAAGCCCTGGCAAGTTCCCTGACTTACACAGGCTTGCGTTAATGTTAACCTGCAGCTGGCATACTTTCTGTTCCCTTCTTTTGTCCATGTCTTCTGACAAGCTTCTCCAGGATGTCGTATCTGTACTATTATCCAGGACTTGCCTTCCACTGCTACTCTTTTTAAGTCTGTAATTTGTCTCATCCTAGATTGTAAGTTTCAATGCTTTGAAAATAACAAGTGTTTATTAATGATGGATATGGAATCCACCTTGTAACTATACCCCCACCCTTAACATTCTGCAGAACTGCTCGTCCTCATCTCTCTGACTGTTATGTTCCAGGGGTCAGTCCTTGAACCTATCAACATTCACTCTTCAGGCATCGATCTCATCTATATGGACAACTCACATGTATCCAACCTGGACCACTCTCCTCTGAACTCCACATTCATTTGTTCAGCTGCTGACTTGATAATCCTATTAGCATATCTATTAGACATCTCAAACACTTAGCCAGTCTGGGAAAGAATTCCTGAACTCTTCCCAGAAATCTGCTCTGCCCACAGTCTTCACATCTCTGTTAATGACATCTCCATCCTTCCGGTTCTCATGCCAAAAACCTTGGAGTCATCCTTGACCACTCTCTTTTCACATTCTATATCCAATCTATTAGCAAAGATAGTTGGATCCAAACATATCCAACTTGAGTCACATAAGTATAAATGCAGGCCCACTTTTATATACAGAAATAAACGCAGGTATGTGTGGATACATAGATTAGTATACATACATATATTTCCTACCTCTCTGTCCAATGAATGTGCCCAGAAGCAGTGACACTCAAGTAGCAACAAGCACACCTAGCATCCAGAGCTTGGCCTCAGAATACCATTCTCTGATAAAAGGAGCCACAGCTTCTTGAAAAAAATGAGCCTAGGGCTATTGCAGGAAAAATACACAATGAGCCTGAAGCATCTAGTAGTACCAGAGAGTAGAGACGTGTACATATATACACACAAACGAAAGGTGTATGGCATAGGACAAAGTCAACCTAAAAGAAATCCCAGTGACAAAAGTTGGATAATTTGGTCAATAAAATAAATAATTCTAGCACTGAACTATAACCCTAAGATTAAAATAAATATCAATGAACTGGCATTGATATAACTGATTAAGCAGGTATACAGAAAAACAGATGAGAAAGGACAAGTCTTCCTTACAAAAGAATTCCAATTAATAAATACAGAAAAATTAGCAAAATAAAGAAGTACTTTTAGAACACAATAGGAATAATTATTATCAGTATGATCTACTGATGAACGCTAAAATTAGTGAGCAGAAACAGGATACTGGCAAAGCCTCAAAGTATCCCCCCCCAATATTTACCAATTACTATAGTGGTTTTAATATATGTCACAAATTCATTGATTCTCATCCTCTGGGAAATAGGTGTTTAATTCTTCCCTCGCTTGAGTGTAGGCTGGACTTAGCAACCTGCTTCTACTGAAGAGAGTAGGGAAAGGGAAAAATAACTTTCCAGGGGAGAAATTTACCAGAAAACACCTTAACAGAGTGATCACCAGCAATAAGTCATGTTGGTACCATTTATCTCCTATAAGATATCTCCTATAAGAAGGGCGTTTCACTGCTATGGTATTCTTCTCCCCAAAATCCCTAACCCCATTCTAATGAGAAAACATCAGACAAACCCAAACTGAGGAACATCCTACAAAATACCTAACTAGTACTCTTTAAAAGTATCAAGGTCATAAGAGATAAGACCAAGAAGAGATAAAGGAGAAAAAAGAAAAGGCCAAGAAGAGATAAAGGAGACCTGAAAACTAAAAGCAATGTAATATCTTGGTATAAATAACGGAATGGAGAAAAGATAGTAGTGGGAAAACGGGTAAAATACAAATAAAACCAGGAGTTCCACTGAAGTATTGTACAAATATTAATTTCTTAGCTTGATAAATGTTATATAAGATGTTAAAATAGGGGAAACACAGTGCAGGATATATGGTAGTGGTTCTTATTAGGAGCAGTTTTGCCCCATAAGGGACATTGGGCAATGTCTGGAAGCATTTTTGTTGGTTAGAAGTGCGGACATGGTACTTGCATCTAGTGGATAAATGACAGGGATGCTGGATAACATCCTACTGTACAGGGCAAACCCCCACCACAAAGGATTGTCTATTACAAAACGTCAATAATGGGAAGATTAAGAAACATGGTATAAGAAAACTGTCGGTACTATCTGTGCAACTCTTTTGTAAATCTAACAGATCCAATTACTTCTCAATTCCCTGGTCCAAGACTATCTCTCAAGTGAATTTTTTAGGAGAGTCTCCTAACAGGTCTTCTTTATTTTACTCTGTGCCTCCTTAGACTACTTTCAACACAATGGCCCAGAGTGAAGTTTTTTAAAGCATAAATCCAATCATGTCACTCCTTTGCTCAAAACCCTGTAATAGTTTCCATTGCACAAAGTAAACATCCAAGTTCTTACAATGTGGCCTACAGGTTCTAAGAGATCTGGACCCAGTTATCTCTCTGACCTTACCACCTTCTCTTCTGTTCAGTCCAGTGCAGGTACACTGGCCGAGCATGTCTCTGCTTCAGGACCACTATAAAACATTTTTTCTACCTCGTATGCCCCTTACTTCTTTCAAGTCTTTGCTCACTTCTCACCAAGTCCTTCCCAGACACCCTCTTTAAAAGTGCACAGACTCTGTGGCATTCCTGTTCCGCTTGCTTGCTTGCTTGATTTTTCTCTACAGCACTTATCACCTTCTAATATAACAATAACTCTCACTTATTTTGTTTAATGTCTGTCTTATTCTCTCTAGAATGTAAGATTCATGAGGGCAAGGATTTCGTGTTTGGTTTGCTACTGCAACCAGTACACTTAGAAACCATTTGTTAAATGAATGACACACCTCTGAAATCCTAAACTAAACATCCCAGTGTCTTTCAACGACTTCTCATCACTATGATATTTTCTGTCTTATCTCCTTAAGAATATGATTTGGGGGTGCCTGGCTGGCTCAGTTGATGGAGCATTTGACACTTGATCTTGGGGTTGGGACTTCAAGCCCTACACTGGGCCTAGAGTTTACTTAAAAAAATGGAAACTCTTTTAAAAAGAAGAATATGATCTGGAGAAAAAAAGAATAAGCTTTGGATCATGGTTTCATCACTTGATAATGTATATCTCTGGACCGATTGGTTAACCTCTCTAATCCTGTTTCTTCATCTGATGGAGAATGGCAAAGGAAAAACTATAAGGTTAATAACACTTACGTTGTAGAGTTAGTGTTAGAATTAGGAATAAGGTGGTAAAGTGTCTAGCATGTAGTAGGTACTCCATAAATAAAAGCTAATATCATTGCTCCCTCCTCACTAGCTCTTCAGCTTCACAGTGACACCTACCTAGACTTTCATGCCTTTCGTTTTCTCCTAACTGAATCATCCTTCTCAGGCTTCGTGTCCCTGACCCAGCCTGGACTTCACAGTTCTTTGATTCAGTAACAATCTTCAATATCTCTTTTTTCAGTTCTCTGTTGAAAACACTGTATTAGCCCTGAATTAGCTAAGCTTCTGTTGTTCACTATTAACCCCCTAAATGCATTACAATGTAGCTAGCTGCACTAGCTAAGGTTACAAATGACATTTTAATCACCACGTCTCAGAAATTTTCTTTAGTCCTTATCTTCTTTGGCCTTTTCATGGCAGGATACAGTGTTGACCACTCCTAGTCCTTGAAATACTCTCTCCTCCCTCAGCTTCTGAGACAAATCTCTCATAGTTTCCTTTTTTCATCTTTGGTCTGTCTGGCACAGATGGTTGGCTTCTCTTCACTTGCCCCATACAGTAGCTCCCAACAGAAATGTGAAATCATCCTAGATTTTCAACCTTACTGAACTCCAAAATCTGATTATTTACCCTGTATTGTTGATAATACTCGATCTCTTATACATCCACCCTGCCCTTTTTTATCCCTCATCCTTTCTCACCAGGAATGGCTTCCTAACTGATCTTGCTTCCAGTTTTGCCCTTCTCTAATCCAGCATTCACTTCACTGTCAACAGGATAGGTCTAAGACACAAATCTGATTCCATCACAGCAGTTTTCCTCCACCCAATCCTCACAGCCTTCAGGATAAAGTTAAAGCTCCTTAACTTGGCTGACAAGGCATTCAGTGATTTGGCCTCTTGCCACTTCACTGGCCCCTGTTTGAAAACTGTGCTGTCCACCTGTAGCTTCTGATTACTTGAATGTGACTAGTCTAAATTGAGATGTGCTTTAAATTTAAAATACATACCAGACTCTGAAGACTTAGTATGAAAAGGGGAATGTCAAATATTTCAATACTTTCAAAATATTGATTATATGTTGAATGATAACATTTTAGCTATATCAGGTTAAATAATCTACTATTAAAATGAATTTCAGGGGCACCTGGGTGGCTCAGTGGGTTAAGCCTCTGCCTTCGGCTCGGGTCATGATCCCAGGGTCCTGGGATGGAGCCCCGCGTTGTCGGGCTCTCTGCTCAGCAGGGAGCCTGCTTCCTCCTCTCTCTCTGCCTGCCTCTCTGCCTACTTGTGACCTCTGTCAAATAAATAAGTAAAATCTTTTAAAAAGTGAATTTCACTTTTTTTAACTGCATCTACTAGAAAATTCACACACATATATGACATATTTGTGGCTCACATTATATTTTTATAGCACAGGGCTAGTCTAAAATGTTCTTTCCCATATATTGAGGTGACAGGGTTAAGGGAAGGAGGAGGCCAGATGGGTTAAGGAGCAAAATAAACTGTTCTTTTATCAAAATAAATAAATAAATAAAAATAAAATGTCCTCTCCCTTTTTCTGCATGTAGTTAAGTCCTACTCTTGAAGATTAGCTCAGGTAACCCACGAGGATGTATTTCAGGACTCCGTCTCCCCAAGACCCCAAGTCTAAGTCAACTATCCCACCTGAGTCAACTCCCCCTCCCCAACTACCCCAAGTCTGAGTCAACTACTCCCACCTACCCCACCCCAATTCTCAGACAGGTGGTGCTTCTACCCATAGGAATCTACTTACACCTGTGTCATAGATCACAGCACATTGTTAATCATCAGTTATCAACTATCTTCTCCTCCTCAACTGTACACTGCTTGCAAGAAGGAACATCATTCTACATTCACTCAGGGCCAACCAAGCCTAACACTTAAAAGGCAATCAAAACATTTGTCAAATAAATATGAACTATTTCTGGCCTGAAAGTTCCTAGAATTTCTAGTTCTACAAGGAAAACAAAACATCAGTGAAAGAAGGAGCCTATAGACTTTCCAAGGAGCTCTAGTAATGAAAGGACTGTGTTGGTGGTGAGGACTAGGAATTACAGAGAGAACAACAATGAGAAAGCAAAGCTCATCACACACACCTGCCTCTTACAGTAAAACAGGGGTTTGCAGCAGTGATATGGAACCCTGAACTCACTCTTGGCATGCCAGGGGCCACAGTCTGGTTCCTAAATTACTTAAACAACCCAACCAACAAAAGAGTATGATTTGGCAGGTTTCAACATAAACAGCTAGAGCCCAGCACCTGTTCCACTTAAACAGCACATCATTACAGTTAAAAACAACAACAAATCTCTCTCATGAAGCAAATGCTAATCTCATGATGCTTCACCATGGAGCAATTTAGAAGAGTTATTATATGAAATGTGCCAAAGCATGAATTTATGGCTGATGCTTATTTGGCAAATACAGTTGGCACGGTTAGATGTTGCAAAACATGTATGCAAATAAGCAAATAAAAGTTTTTAAGCTCTCAGACTTAAATATTTACATTACCATAAATGTACAAAGATAAATGTTTATATGAGTACACATATAATGCATTCCAGGAACACATTTTTTAATGTGATTGTCAGAAACAGTTATGAAGTGGCATTATTTCTTGGGGCCTCAGGGCAGACTCTTAAAAATGAATTCTGACAGAATGTTAATGGGGTACAAACATTAGCAAGGAAGTTTCTCTGTACTATCACTGGGTAAAAGGAATACTCATAACATCATAACAGTTCAAAGCAATCTTATCTTTTCCTTTTGCCAAAATATTTTCTTCCCATCCTGGAACCCAGCCAAACATAAATATCAGCCCCTAAAAGGGAGATAAAGGATAGAAAGGAGGACCACACATCACAAAGCCTCAAAGAAAATAATTTGACATTTTTTTCCCACATAATATGATCAAGTTAGAGTCTCCCAAAATAAAAACATGATAAAATATTTCCCCCTCTGACAGCTATGGAAAGATGTTTATTTTTTCACATAGTTTTTGAGTTGGTCATAGCCAAAACTCACTAGGAATGGTATGAATTCTGCTTCCATTGTTAACTATTAATCTCTGGGCCAAAGCTATAACTCCCATCTTCGAATTCACAAAAATGTACCATACCTGCCATTATAGCTTACTAAAAAGAGTTACGGAAGAGAAGAAGTGACAGGCACTTGAGGAAGTAATTAAGGTAGTCAGTGAATTGAGCTATCTGGAAAAGCTCCGAGATTACAGGAGAGGCCATCATGAAGCAACTATCCAAGACTGCTCATGGAAAGTTTTACCCCTGTGCATAATTCACATTTTTCACTTCCACACTATAGAGAGCAATATGGGTTCTCCCACTACACACATTCCTACATCATTTCATTTATCAGGATAAAAAGACGCTGTGGCTGAACAAAAAATCAGTACACAGGCCCCAAAACAGAATCCTGGTGGCAAACACCATTCAGGTGAAAAGCTGTTGACATACATCATCCAATGACCTAAAAATAGCCTTTTATGTAAGTCTCCAAATACTTAATTCAACGCCTAATCTTACCACATTTAACAGATGCAGAAGAAAAATGTATTAAGTTTTCTATAGCAAAGCCAATAAAGATGAAATCATAGTTTTCTTTTAACTCGTCACTATCCCCTCAACGCCAGCCTTCTAATAACTCCATTCCACAGCTCTCAAATTCCTAAACTTGGATCTTAGGGGGGGAAAAAACGGATGGCGAAAAAGTACCATTTAAAGGTGGGAAATCTCCTTCCTGTTGCTCTCAGCAGTCTTTAACATTGTCAAAGGTCGAAAAACGAAATCAAATTCTCAGACCGATGGTGCAGAGACAGTGAGGGGGAGGGATGGGGGTTCAGACTGCTAGTCCTCAACGCGGGAGGTAAGAAAAGTAGCAAGAACGGATGAGTCAAAGGGCAAAGGAGAAACAAACTGACCAACCGAACCACTGAAAATTCCCAAACAACCCAGCAAACGCGCACGTTAGGGGCCTCACAAACCGCAGGGCCAAGGCAGTGGGCAAAGAGCCCCCGGGTTTCGTCCCCGCGCGGCGGGCGAGCCCGCGCCGGATCCGCCCGGGTTTGGAGCAGGATGACCGTGTAGACTTAGCAAAGAGAGAGAGAGAAGCCCTTCCTGCCCCGCATCCAGCTCTTTACAGGCTTCACTTTCCACAGCAGCCTCCCAGCCGCGCCCGGGGGCGTCCCTCTTCTCCAGGTCCCAACTTTCCCTCCTCTGGGGGGCGCCGAGCTACCGGGGCCGCAGCCGCCGGCGCGGTAGGGGGCGGGGGCGGCGGCGCGAGCCCCGGGGGCGGCGGGGCTCTGGGGTGGCCGCAGAGCCCGCGCCAGGCGGGACACACCGGCCGCCTGGGCCCCCGCGGCGGCGCCACTCGACCCCGAGCCGCCCCGCCCGGATTCCCCCGGGTCAGCGCCCTCACCCCAGGACGACCATGGTCCCACAAATCGGCGCCGGAGGAGAAGGGAACCAAGGGGATGCGGGGAACCCTGCCCCCGTTACCTGAAAGGCGCACATGCCGCTGTGGTGACCACCATCGCCGGCCGTCCCGTCCCCTTCCTGGTGACCGCGGCCGCCTCCACCGACCAACTGACACTGACTAACAAGTAACTAACTACTCGCCGCCGCCGAGTCTGCCGCGCGCTCCCGGCCGCCCGCCGCCCGCCCAGCCCACCAGCCTGCCAGCCTCCTCCCAGCTCAGCGCGCCACCCCTCCGCGCGCACACTCGCCGCCGCGCTCCCTAGGGGCGAGCACGCGCGCGCGCACGAGCCCTCGGCCGTCGGCCCCTCTCACCAGCCTCACTGCGACCCCGCGGGAGGAGTCACCGTGACGCCCCTCCTCTCGCGTTCCTACCTCCAGAGGATGAGCCTATGAGGGCCCCTGACTGGTGACGGAGGCGTGGCCAAAGGAAGAGGGCAGGACGAGCAGGACCTTGGGCCAAAGTGAAGGGAAATTTTGGTTCCATTAAGTTCCAGAGGAAAAGGACAACAGAGTATTGGCCCTTTTGGTGCCGAAGTCCCCTGGTCAGCCTGCCCTCAAATACAAAACATGTGTTTCCAAGGATTCCAGTATATAGCAATTACCGATTCCTTTCTGCAGGCCTTAGCAATTTAAAAAACTACATCTCCCAGAAACCTCCGCGAAAGAAAGACTCACCTTGCGTAATCACGTAGTCCTTCGCCGCATTTGAACAAAATAATCCCTTCGTTTTTCTGAAGGTATATGGAACAATATTCCATTTTTCTCCCCATCAGAACAATTTTAAATGTTACTGCTCTAAGAAAAGTTACCTATGGGAAGATGGTTAAGCGACTAGGCAAAGGGAAAGAAAATATGTCAAAATAAAGTGCTGCGGATGAATTTTTTTCCTTGCTGTGAGGCGACGGAGTGAGAAGAGTGAAGGCGATTGAGAGGGGCTCAGGGAATTGTCCTCTGTGCAAGGGACTTTCTATAGGCCCCAGGCCCCTGCCTGCCCCTATCGTCAGCAGGTCAGTAAGCACGGCGAGCTTCGGGGTGGACACAGTGGAGGTGCCCTTCACCCCCTTGAGGATCATCTCTCTTTTGCTGTTGTTACTGGTTTGTCTCGGTTTGAGGCCGACTGAATGGGGGCGCTTCACTTCCGGTTGGGGGAAGGGAGGAAGGCCGTCCAAGGGGAGGGGGAAGACAGAACTCATTTCCTGTGGGGGTAGGGTGATGGTTTGGGGGTGTCCGACCCACTTCCATTGCCGGCGAATGCTTGAAAAGGTGATACTGGTGCCATTTGCATAGACGGTCTCTTGAAGTTTTAGGATTGTGTTTTATGTGAAAAGTTAGGTTATTCCACAACGTTGTGCTAATCACCAGCCTCCAGTCAGAATTTTTGAGTTTTATTTCCACGTGTAAGATGGAAAATTTCCTCCCCCCAAGTTGTTTAATGCGTTCATCACAGTATTCGAAGATCCTCGTTAAAACTACTCCGCTCTACAAGACATACTTTATTGTGTAATTAATGGATTGTTCACCTCTGCTCCCCACTCAAGTCCAATCCTGATTGAGTGAGGTATAGTGGTGTGTTCTGTCTTGGCATGCCACCGGAACTCTGTAGGTGCTCTTTTAAGGAGGTGGTTTATTATAGGACTCAGTGATTTGAGGCATTTTCACCTTATAAGAGTGGAAGTATCGTACTGAAGTACTAAAATACTTGGTATTACCTTAACTGGTACGATTAGGGTCTTAAATTCTTAGACCTGTTGATTTGAGGCTACAGCTTTTGCCCTGTACCTGAAAACAACTTCCCCTAACCTTAAAAATTCTTATATGTAACTTTCATGTAGCACTTGTGAGAGTTGTGCGCTGGTATATTTTTCCCCTTTGTAATTTGTAATTTCAGCACCGATTAAAAACTGGTATCTGCTCTTTGTGTTTTCAAACCATGGTGCAAGGGTCATGATACTAAGCTAGATTTTAAGCATGCAGGACACTTGGCTCACAGAGGACAAAAGGTGAATAGGACAGAACTTTTTATTTTTCCTATGTTCTCAATGTTCTCTTTATTAAAAAACGATATGTAAAGTGGTAATAAATACTCAACAATTTAGATTTCTTGGCTTCTCTTTTCAAGTATCACTATGTGTGTGTGGGTGTGGATGTGTGTGTACTGAAGGAATCAATCTGGAACCTATGAAATCTCAACTTTAGTGATTTTAGAATACCAAGTGAACTGTAATGTCTTTCAAGGATTTTTAAAAGAACAAGGCCTGTGTATTTTTTCCTTTGGGATTTGTTACCTAATCTGTCCTCAGAATTTGCAGTTGTTTTAATTCTAGTTCTTTTATTTATTTTTTTTAAAGATTTTATTTGTTTATTTGACAGAGAGAGATCACAAGTAGGCAGAAAGTCAGGCAGAGAGAGAGAGAGAGAGAGAGAAGCAGGCTCCCTGCTGAACAGAGAGCCCGATGCGGGCCTCGATCCCAGGACCCTGAGATCATGACCTGAGCCGAAGGCAGAGGCTTAGCCCACTGAGCAACCCAGGTGCCCTAATTGTAGTTCTTTTAAAAAGTTATTTCACTTAGAGTTTATTACAAAATGTGTTTTAAACCAAATATTACAATAAGGAAAAAATACGTGTTTTAGTCTTCTGTAACATTAAAAAAAAAAAAAAAATCTAAGACCCCAGAATCAGTGAGTTATCTTTTGAAAGACTACAAAATTTCTGCAATAACTGAAAAAGCAAGACCTGATAATGTCTATGTTATTATTAATTGAAGGTTAAGGACATGTAGACTGCTGCAAGCAAGTATTAATTAATTGATTAGAAAGAAAATGCTCACTATCTTTCATATTAATGTAATACAGAAGAAAATATGATATGATCACCCTGACAAATTAAACTATAGTATTAGGAATTATTGAAGTAAGCAAATATTGTGGAACTAAATGAAAAAGATAGAGGAAATTTAGTTAAAATATTGATTGAGATACATAGTACTGCCTTTAGGAAATGGGAGATCAAAGGAGTTTTTTTCTATTGGGTCTTTATCATTTTCCGTGGAAGAATTGCAGTTTAACAGAAATAAGAAAAATTGCTGCAGCTGAAAGACATGAGCAGCTTGAAGAACTGTCTGTTCTGAAGAAAGTAATATATACAGCACATATCTGAAAGAAGACGTTTTGTGATAAGTGGTAGTTAGTCATTGGTTCCATCAGAGAAGAAATATTAGAAAAGCTTGTGAAAAACAGAGGGAAAAGTCTATGGAACCTGCTTTTATTCTCTTTAAATCTTTAAAAGTGTCTCTTTAGGAAGGATTGCTATCTTCCAAAGACTTTTTTTTTCCTTCTGTGCTCTTTGTTGCAGCTTTTTTGGTATGTTTTAATAGAAACATAGTATCAAAATTAGAAAAATAAAGACTTATGGAAGTGTACTCTGCTACTTCTTTGAGTTAATGATTTTGAGATTTTCATTCCATTGCTTGCCACCTATAAGAAAGAAATTGTTGGTACTTTTAGGGTACTCAGATTAGATCGCCATTTTCTTTTCCAAAAACAGCCCCTGGATATATTGCTCACAAAAGTCTAAAACATTAAAATAATAGGTCAAAACTCTGGATTCCATTTCATTGAATCTGATTTCCCACAGAGTCCTAGGTGTTGTATAAAGTGCAAAAGTGTCTTTTAATTTCTTTTGTCCACCTTTCATTGTAAAATCATGCTAATGTTTTACAACTATTGCTTTTTTGTATATTTGTTTTGGTAGTTTGTTTTTTACCCTGGGGTTGAGTGTTAAAGAGAGTTCCCTAACAACTTCATTATTAAGCTTACTACTCTGCTATCTTTATCTCTATTTCTTTTTTTTTTCTTTTAATATTTTATTTTATTTATTTGACACAGAGAGATCACAAGTAGGCAGAGAGGCAGGCAGAGAGAGAGAGAGAGGAGGAAGCAGGCTCCCTGCCGAGCAGAGAGCCCAATGCGGGACTCGATCCCAGGACCCTGAGATCATGACCTGAGCCGAAGGCAGAGGCTTAACCCACTGAGCCACCCCGGCGCCCCATCTCTATTTCAAGAGTATTCTAATGAGAATACCCCTTACATGACTTACATTATGTCAGCAAAAGTTTATTGAATGCTTACTGTGAGATGGACCCTGTTCTAGGGACTTGTGATATATCAGTGAGTACAGACAAATAACCCTATTCTCATGGAATTTAGTCTCTTAGTCTCCAAATGAGAAGTAGACTCTTGCTCCTTTGGTATGCCTAAATAAGATCTATCATATAATCATTGTTCATACTGGATGGAGAAGCAGCCCTAAACTTCATCTCTTTTTATCTTGATCTCTAAACCATTCTAAAACCAGTTTTGAATACTTCAGCCTGATTTTTCTCTAGACCATTAAATCCCCTCTGTTAAATATTTAGTCCTTTTCATCGATGCATGCATCATAAACTTACCATTCTGGCCTCCTTTATATAGTAAAAACATAAAAGTGATCAGTAGAGAAAATAAAGGATCTGTGAGGCCTGGTTTCAAAACTGATGTCCACCTTTTACTAGCTGAGCTTACTATCTTGGTTACCTTGAGCAATTTATTTAGCCTCTCTGAGCCTCAGTTGCCATAAACCTAAATAGGGTTGTTTGGTCAATCAAAAATATTCTGAGTAAATCACCTGGCACAATGCCTGGTGGTAGGAGCTTAATGAATGCAATTATTTTATTCCCAGTCTTGCTTCTGCTCTTTTGGCTATTAAGATTTGCCTACAAGTGTGTTTTAAGCCGTAGATGTCCCCAAAAGTATGTAGATACAGTGCCAGGATTATTGAAATTATACCTTCTCCCATCAACGTGCTTGGCTATTAAGATTTTATTTTTTATCCCTTGTTGGAAGGAGAAATCTCTAATATCCATGACCACTTTAGAAAATATATAGAATAGAAAAGTTTCAAGAAAAGATTAAGGAGTACACCAAAGTAATTTGAATTGTTATAGAAAGACTTTCAAATGATTCTTCTAAACCTATTTAAATACTAAGCCTAACATTCAAGAGCCTTCACTCATTACCCATCTATACATTCCTAACTGGACTGGTCTCTGAAAAAATTTCTATACTATATCCAGCCTTTCAATCTTTGTTCTTACTATCCTCTGCCTTAAAAACGTTCTCTTTTCCTAGGACTCCCTATCTGTCAAAATGCCATCATCTTGGAGGCCCTACCACCTTCAACTTCAGGATGTATTTTTTTATGTCAGTCCTTCTCACTCCACTCTTTCAAGCGTGTATGCTCTGACATTGACTCTCCGGAGCCTTTTGTACTTGCCTAATGGCATTTAGCATTCAGAGCTGCTGGGGCTGTTTGCTTTTTGTCGTTGTTATTTCTGTATGTAAAGCTTATGTATAAAAGGCTGCAGACCATATCTTATTCCTGTGTCTGCTGAAATACCTGAAACAATGCTATTCATATCATAAGTATTCAGTGCTTATTTGTGGAGTTGGGGTATGATGGAACTTATTAACTTTTGTGCAGTTTGTACCCAGCATTAACCACAGTGACCAGTGTACAACTCAGATGTGTGCCAAATGAAGGAATGAATAAGTCCTCATTTTCATATTTGTGAGCATCTCAGGGTGTCATTGTATCAGTAAGCATATGTTTAAAAACTACTGTATGATCAAAACTGTGAGAGTTGATCCCTGTCCTCAATTTAATTGGAAAGAAGTAAGTTGCAGTAACATGTAGACTCGGAAGACTTCAGGTGTTTGAGTGAAGGTGGGATGGAGAGGTCAGTATAGAGTTGTTTGCATTGTGAAAGATAACCCAAGCTATCTGAACTCAGAAAAAATAGATTTGGATATCAAGAGGTATTTAACTTGCATTTCCACTCATAGTTTGCATACCCAAGAGATTGAAAATACAGGGATGCCTGGGTAGTTGGTTAAGCATCTGCCTTCTGCTCAGATCATGATCCCAGGGTCCTGGGATTGAGCCCCACATTGGGCTCCCCACTCAGGGAGGAGCCTGCTTCTCCCTCTGCCTCCTGCTTCCCCTACTTGTACTCTCTCTTTTTCCATCAAATAAATAAATATATTTTTTTCACACAAAAACTCATGCAGATGTTCATAACAGCATTACTCATAAGTCAAAAAATAGAAACAAATTCAAATGTTCATCAGTTGATGAATGAATAAACAAAGTGTAGTATAGCCATGCAAAGAAATATTACTCATCAATAAAAAAGAATGAAGTAGTGATACATACTGTAGTATGGATGAACCTCAAAAATATTACACTCAAACGAAAGAAGCCAGACACAGAAAGCCACATTATGTATGATTCCATTTATATGAGATGTCCATAGAGATGGAAAGTATATTAGAGGTTGCCAGGGATGGGAGATGGGAGATGGGGAGTGACTGCTAATCTTCTAAATTTGACTAAATTTGACTAAAAATCAAATCTTGATTTGCTTGTGAAGGTAAACTGAATTTAGAGGGTGAAAGTACCAAAAGGTAAGGGGGTCCAATAGCAATCAACAGTGAAGTTAATGGAGAAGGTTGGAGAACAGAGACTAGATAAAGACACAAGAATTTGATCCTAAAACTATCCTGCAATGATGAAAATAGAAAAATTTTTTTTTAAAGGCTCAGTTTTTTTTTTTTAAGATTTTATTTATTTATTTGTCAGAGAGAGAGAGAGAGAGAGAGCGAGCACAGGCAGACAGAGTGGCAGGCAGAGGCAGAGGGAGAAGCAGGCTTCCCGCTGAGCAAGGAGCCCGATGTGGGACTCGATCCCAGGACACTGGGATCATGACCTGAGCCGAAGGCAGTCGCTTAACCAACTGAGCCACCCAGGCGTCCCGAAAATAGAAAATTTTTAAATGAGAAGGAACCAAGGGCAGTCATCTGAAGAGATCAATGCAAGTAAAGGTATTCATTTGAAGAAATATGTGAGTACCTTTTATTTGCCAGCTATTATCCTTATTTGAATTAATGTCTTAGGATAAAGTCTTATGAGTGGGATTATTGGTTCTAAGAGTATGCATTTTATAGTTCTCAATACAATACTATATTATTTCTCTGAAAGGTTGTACTAATTTTTTATGCCACCAGCAATGTAAGTGTGTTGTTTTCCCCATAATTTCACCAGCAAGTTTTTGGCTAATCGAATAGATATGAAATTATTCTTCATTTTGGCTGTTGCTGTTAATATACTATTTTCTATACCTTGGAATTGGCATCTATTGGAGCATGAAAGATTCAAAGCCTTTATATTTGCTCCCCCATCTAGGATGGATTCTTTAAAAGATAATGGATTTTTTAGGACCCTAGAAATCAAACCAGCCTTCAATTTGAATCAGCTTAAAAACTACTTTATTCAATGACACTCTCCTTATTTTCTAAATGATACTCATATTCAAACCACAGTTAGCCATAATTCCAAATACTGTTTGACTAACTTATTTCTAAAATTAGGTGTTGTCGGTATTCACTAACTTCATTTAACATATGAAAAATTTGAGACTTAGAGAGCTTAAGGTCACTTGCCCAAAATCTCTTAACCAGTAAGTGGTAGAGACAGGATTCGAATGCCTCTTAGGCAAGTTATCATTCCAATACTCTATGATCCTTTAGTATCACTACTAAAATTTTCTAGGGGCTTACAGAAACTGGAAGACAAATCTGAAATGGAACTTGGGTAGTCAGGCCCTTACCTGTACACTTAATAGAGCAGTTAGCAGACAAGTTTTTTATTTGCTTCATTTTTTTCCTTGGGGAGGCTGCAGTGCAAAGACAAAGAGAAGAGGGTCTCTCTTTATGCCCACATTTTCAGGGCTCTTTCTGTTTCTCCCTAATGTGCAGTTACGTACTGTCCCAAAATTTATAGTGGGAGCAAAGGAGAAAGAGAGAAAAAGGAAAGCGGTGGTAGAAAAGCAACTGCCTTTGAGTATATACATTGAGATTCATCTGATGGTAGGAACAGACAAATGGCCCTAAGATTGTCCCACAAAGTAGCTTTTAAAATAATTTCAAATCTCTCCTGGTAACAAGGTTAATAAGAGATTCAAATAAATAAAAGATATTCAAATCATGGTAGGCATTAGCAAAAGAAGAGATGCTTTCACTTTCATTCAAGTATAGTATGCTCACTAAGCATATTTAAGATTAGGAATATTAAACAAGAGATGCCATGTTCCAATACTGGTTTTTAGTCAGATGAAATATAATCCCAATATATAGGTAAGGCAGTTAAGGCCCAAAATTAGGCACCAAGCAGATGACACAGGGGATGCTAGAACATAGGCCTCCTGCTTCCCAGTACATTTTACTAAATTAACTGAACTAAAAGAAAACAATAATGTATGGTTATTTTGTAATTTATATGTATAATTTTTTACAATTTAATATGTCATCCTCAAGAGAGATCATTTCTCTGTGTACCTTCAAACAACAATAATAGAGATCCACACACCAAATTACTAAATGTTAGAATGTTAGGTTAGAATAAGTGATACTGAAGATTAAGTTAAATAATCTATCTATAAATTATACCTAAGTAATATTTCTCTGTATCCAACATTGCATTGATGAGGGTGGGGAAAACACATCTTTTGAAAACTTACCATAGAAACATTATTCATAAAAGATTATGATATACATGTATATGTATTTGTATTGAACCATTTGAATTTTCAACACAGCCCAGTTCTCTTTCCATTCCTACTCCTTCAAGTGAAACTAAGCCCCTCCTTCACAAGAATTAGTATCCAGATACTCCACTTTTTTCTTTCTCAGCTTCAGAATGTCTCTCTTTCTCCTCTTTCCCATCTCCACATTTCTTTCATTCCTGTACTCCATAGCTTTAATTCCTATTCTTCTGACACAAACCTTTCATTTTTGTTGCTGATGGTATCACAATTACTACAACTCTTTGGGGGAACAGTGTAACAATATAGCTGTTATATCAGCAATAATAAGTGCTCACACTCTTGAGCCAGTAATTGACTGATAGGATTTTATTCTGAGAAAAACTTCAAATGAAGAAAGTAGTTAAAGGCACAAAATGTTAATACTACTGATATCTATACTGTCTAAAAAAATGGAAACTTTCTAAATATCCAACAATAAAGTAATGGTTAAGCAAATTATGACCTCCCCATTCAGTAGGCTATTACACATTTTTCATAAAAATTTCTTTTAAAATACATAGATGTTTTAAGAATGCTTTTCAAAAATGAAAAGGAAAAAATAAATAGGAGAGGAAAACTGATGTGATTAGTGTGTATTTCTGAAGCATTTGTATTTCCTGTATAATAACAACTGACATTTATTGAGCATTTGACTGGTATCAGACATGATACAAAAGCAGTATTATAGAAGTAGTGTTGAGTAGTTAGTAGGGAAAGTGCTCTGGAGTCAAATCTTGGCTCCATCACTTACTACTATGTGACCTTGGAAAGGAAATGGGAGAGAATAACCATATCTCCATTAAATTATTAAATCCGCATAAAGGGCCTGTCACATAGCAAGCCCTAAGTGTTTTTGTTACTAGATGTTTTACAAACGTATTTCTTTTAATCTTCACATCCTTATAACTTTATAAGATACTATTCATTTTACATAAAAGAAAGTTGAAACTCAGAATGTTTAAAAATGTTGGTTAAGTAATTTCCCAGAGTCACACAGCTAATAAGCAGTAGAGTTTTGATTGAGAACCCTGCTATGACTTCCACTTCAGGCTGTGAAGGACTGGATTGCTGCAGACTGATGCTTTTGCTGAGAACAACATGAAAAGGCAGATATCATACCAAAAAGAGAAAAGGAAAGAATGGTAGCATCAGAGACCTACTGGGGTAGCCAAGACTTAAGAAACCAAAGGCAACTTCAAAAAAGTGGGCTTATGCTCTATCCTTCTCTTTTCCCTTCTAGAAATTTGCTTAATTCATGGTACAAGAGAAGAAATCATGAAACCTAACAGGATTTCTGCTAGAAGCAGAGGAGCCAGTTTAGGGCTGGCACACAAAAATTGGAAATTAGAGATCCCCAGGTGGCCGGGACCGAGGAGCCAAAATCCTCTGAGAAAAAGTTAGGGGCCAAGAAATGATTTTTTAAATTTATTTTTCCCTTAGGGTGTTTGCTACACAGAGTCAAAGGCTAAGAAGCTAAGCAGAAAAACAGAGTGAAATTTTTGTCTCTCTCATGATGTTAAGAATTAAGAAGCAAAAGTTAAAATTCTGGTCCCTCCAAGGAGGAAAGGACCTGTAAACATCCCAGACTGTCAAATAGGATTCCCTTTTAAAGGACTTTAAAGTGGAGGCGAACTAGAGTTAGAAAGAGAGCCTTATAAAAATCACCACCTAACCTCAAATCAGCTCAGTTTCTGATTAAAATAAGATGATCTGGGGGCACCTGGGTGGCTCACTTGGTTAAGCATCTGCTCAGGTCATAATCCCAGGGTCCTGAGATCTTGTGCCGCATCAGGCTCCCTGCTCAGTGGGAAGCCTGCTTCTCCCTCTCCCTCTGCCTGCTGCTTTCCCTGCTTGTGTTCTCTCTCTCTTGCTGCCTCTCTCTCCCTGTCAAATAAATAAAATATTTAAAAATAAATAAATAAATAAATAAGATGACCTGTCCTGTTGCTGCATTCCAGAGGAGAGGGTGATTTCTCTCTGAAGGAAGTAATATCATCAAAATCTACAATTTTTCATCTACCTTGTTAACAAAAATTACCAGGGAGATGAAAATAATAGGACTGAGAGAAAATGCAGACAATGGGAACAGATGAAGTAATACAGATATTGGAGTTCTCAGACACAGACAGTGACTAATATATTTAAAGAAATATATGCTAAGGGGTGCCTGGGTGGCTCAGTGGGTTAAAGCCTCTGCTTTTGGCTCAGGTCATGATACCAGGGTCCTGGGATCGAGCCCCGCATCGGGCTCTCTGCTCAACAGGGAGCCTGCTTCCCCCCACCTCTCTCTCTGCCTGCCTCTCTGCCAAACAAATAAAATTTTTAAAAAATCTTTAAAAAAAAAAAAAAAGAAATATATGCTAAAATGGAAAATGTCACTAGAGAATTAGAATTTATTTTTAAAAATCATTTGGAAGTTCTAGAAACCAAAAGATACAATGACTGAAACAAAAACCTTTAATAGGATTTAACAAAACTGAAGAGGTGAATTGGAAGATAGAGCCTTAGAAAATATCAGACTAATGGGCGTCTGGGTGGCTCAGTGGGTTAAGCCTCTGCCTTCGGCTCAGGTTATGATCTCAGGGTCTTGGGACCAAGGCCCGCATCCGGCTCTCTGCTCAGCAGGGAGCCTGCTTCCCCCTCTCTCTGCCTGCCTCTCTGCCTACTTGTGATCCCTCTCTCTGTCAATAAATAAATAAAATCTTTAAAAAAAAAAAAAAGAAAATATCAGACTGAAGCATGAAAAGAAAAAGTATGAAAATATAATAAAAAGTATAAGAGAATGTGGAAGGCTTAATAATGGCCCCTGAAAGATGTCCATATCCTAATCCCAGAACCTGTGCATATGTTACCCTACATAGCAAAAAAGAACTTTGCAGATATGACTAAATTAGGAATCTTGAGTAAGATTATCCTGGATTATCCAGATGTGTCCTGTGTAATCAGAAGGGTCTCAAGTGAGAGGCAAAAGGATCAGATATACAGAAGATACACAGAAACAGGTCAGAGAAAAGAGAAGATGCTGCATTCTCGGCTTTGAAGATAGAGAAAGGGGCCATAAACCAGGGAATGGAGGCGGCACCTAGAAGCTGGAAAAGGTGAGGAAATGGATTATCGTGATTAAATGGAACAATTTTTAGACTTCTAATATCCAGACTATAAGAAAATAAATTTGTATAACTCTAAGCCAATAGTTTTATGGTAGTTTGTTATAGCAGCAATATGAGAATATTCAGAAATATGATGAAAAAGTCTAATACACTTGTTATTGGAGTCCCAGAAAAGAAGAGAGAAAATTAGAAGCGATGTTTGAAAAGATAATGTGTTATGACTAATTGTTAAATTAACCTTTGGTAAGTAGAGCTCTGGCGTGTCATGTGGTGAAGCACAGGTCAACAAAAGATCATAAGGGACTTGAAATAGAAAAATGTAGTTCTCACAGGTCCTAGAGAAAGTGCATGGTACCCCTTGAGGAACCACACAGGAAGATCAAGGCAGGGGTGCTGATACAGAAGAGTGACAGGCCTGGGGCATATGCCTTTATGAGGTTCCATGGCTGAAGTGCTTTGAAGTTCCCAGGCTAAGACTTGACTGGTCAGTTGAAACCAAAAGAACAGAATTTGGTGAGCTCCAAGGGGATCTTACCTGGGGGACACACAAAGGGGAGGCCCTGGGCAGTAAGAGAGACTGTTATCATAAGGGCTGTTGGGTAAATCACATCAGGAACTTAAATTTATGTGTGACTCTGCAGGCTGTTGGCTAAAGCATGTGCTTTCCCGAGGGGCAAATGTCAGTTTCATACCCTCCAGCCCCCCAGGCTTCTTGGCCAGACAAAATGGACACCAATGCAGCAATACCATGAAGTACCTTGGCTAAACTTTTGACTGAGAATTTTCCAAAACTGATGAAAGACATCAACCCATGGATTTCAAAAGTACAATAAACTCCAAGCAGAATAAATGCAGGGAGGGGGGAAAAAAAGAATAAATGCAAGGAGTACCAAACTTGGGCACTTTGTAGTAAAACTGTTGAAAGTAGCCAGAGAATTAAGACCCTTCATATTGAAGGGAACAGTGATAAGACACATCTGACTTCTCAACAGAAATAATGGAGGTCAAAAAAATAATTGAGTGCAATCTTTAAAGTGCTTAAAGAAAATAACTGTCAATCTAAAATTCTATACCCCATGAAAATGTTCTGAGTACATGAGACATAGAGAGATTACCAGAAAAATAACAAAAACAACTTATTGTGTGCAGACCCTCACTAAAAAAAAACAAAAACCAAAACCCTAAAGGTAATTTTTTAAGCAGAAGAAAAATGACCCTAGATGGAACTTGAAAGTTCAGGAAAAATAAAGAGCAACAGAAAGGATAAACATATGGATACAGCTTCATTAACAATGACTTTATAAAAACAATAATAATGTCTACTGAGATTTTAAATACATATAAAATTAAAATGTATGATAATTTTAACACAAAAGATAGGATCAGTGTAAATGGCAAATAATAAGGTCCTGGCATTGTCTGGGAAGCAGTAGAATTCCTAATGTTTTATTAGACTAAAATAAGTCGGTGATTCATATTGTAATCTCCTGTATAACCAATAAAAGAACAGTAAGTGAATGTACAGCTAAGAGAAAAACAGAACGAAAAATTACTAGATTAATCCAAAAGAAGGAAAGAAATGGTCATACATAACAGATGAGACAGAAATAACAACATAATAGGTAGAAACCAAATTTTATTTAAAAACCAGTGAAAACAGTAAATTGATTTGTTTTTAATCCAACTACATACTGTTTATGAGAGATAAACCATAAATGTAAAGACTGAGAAAGATTGGAAGTAAAAGAATGGAAAATATACAAACACTAAACAAAAATTATATATAATGCAATATGTAATATAAGTAGCAATACACAATAGACTTGAATACAAGAAGAATAACTAGAAATAAAGAATATTTCAGGTAGCCTGGGTGGCTCAGTGGGTTAAGCCTCTGCCTTCGGCTCAGGTCATGATCCGAGCCCTGCATCAGGCTCTCTGTTCAGCAGGGAGCCTGCTTCCCTCTCTCTCTCTGCCTGCCTCTCTCCCTACTTGTGATCTCTGTCTGTCAAATAAATAAATAAAATCTTGAAGAAAAAAAATTCATAATTATAAAAGGGTCATTCTTTTTTTTTTTAAGATTTTTTTTTAAGTAATCTACACCCAGCAGGGCTCAAACCCACAACCCCAAGATTAAGAGTCCCACATTCCACCAACTGAGCCAGCCAGACACCCAAAAGGGTCATTCTCTCAGGAAACCATAAGAACTGTGAGTTTGTATGTATCTCATAATGCAGCTTCAAAAATGTTTTTTCAAGTTCACACAGATCCTTTACCAAAATAAATCATATGATGGGCCATAGAGACAGTCTTAACAAATTTAATCCAGAATATGTTACCCAATTAAATGATTTATAAAAGAGTAGGTAGGAAACTCCCCCCAAAATACATTTCCAGATAACCCATTGGATCAAAAAGAAAGCACTATGGAATCAGAACACATTTGCAGCAGAAAAATAATGAAAATAGAGTATATCAAAATACATGTGAATCTGCTAAAGCTGTGTTGGATGGGAAATTTATAGCTATAAATGCATGTATTAGAAAAGAAAAAAGTCAAAAGTCAGTGATTTAAATATCCATCTCAAGAAATTAGGAAAAGAACAGCAAAGTAAAGTAAGTAGAGAAAAGGAAATTATAAAAAGTAGAATTGGGCACCTGCTTCTCCCTCTCCCACTCCCCCTGCTTGTATTCCCTCTCTCACTGTGTCTCTCTCTGTCAAATAAATAAATAAAATCTTTTAAAAAAAGAAAAACTGACTCCATTATTTAAATTTCATTTACAAAGAAAGGCATGCCTAGATGGCTTCACTAGTGAATTATTTTCTTTTTTTTTTTAAGATTTTATTTATGTATTAGAGAAAGCATGAATAGGGAGAGGGACAGAGGGAAAAGGAGAAACAGACTTCCTGCTGACCAGGGAGCCGCACATGGGCTTGATCCCAGAACCCTGGGATCATGACCTGAGACAAGGCAGATGCTTAGCCAACCAGAGCCACCCAGGCACCCCACTGGTGAATTCTTATAAATGTTTAAAGAAGAAGTAACCCCAATCTTATTCAAACTCTTCAATAGAATATGGCTTGTTTTCTGAAATCAGCAAAGCATTGATGTCAAAACCCGACCATCACATTTTGAGAGAAAATATTTACAGGCCAATCTCTTTCATGAATCTAAACGTAGTACTTGGGAATGTAAAAAGTCTAAAAGAATCTACATATTATTAGAATTAATAAGTGAATTTAGCAAGACTACTCAATGCAAGGTCAAAATACAAAATTAATTTGTATACAAGCAACAATAAGTTAGAAAATGAAATTTATAAAAACAATACCATTTACCATAAAATCCAAAAAAAAAAATCAAACTTAAGTCTTGCAAGACCTTTTGACAGAAAACTTTGACAGAAATTAAGAGCTAATAATCTGTAGTCAGATTGGGAATCTTAGTATTGTGAAGATTGACTCCTTCCCAAATTGATCTATAGATTAAATAGAATCCTAATAAAATGCCAGATGGCGTATATACAGGGTAGAGAAAAGGAGTGACAAATTGGTTTTAAAATACACATGGACATAAAGTTCATATGGACATGGACATTAAAATCCACAAGGACTAAGAGTAGTCAAGACGATTTTAAGAACAAAGCTGGAGGGGTGCCTGGGTGGCTCAGTGTGTTAAAGCCTCTGCCTTCGGCTCAGGTCATGATCCCAGGGTCCTGGGATCGAGCCCAGCATCGGGCTCTCTGCTCAGCAGGGAGCCTGCTTCCCTTCCTCTCTCTCTGCCTGCCTCTCTGCCTACTTGTGATCTGTCAAATAAATAAATAAAATCTTTAAAAAAAAAAAAAAAAGGAACAAAGCTGGAGGACTTTCCTTACCAGGTAACGGCTTGCTATAAAGCTACAGTAATTGGCGTCGTAATTTGCATGAGAATAGACAAGTGGATCTATGGAACAGAATAAAGAGTCCAGAAAGGGTCTAACATACATGTGATTGCTTGATTTTATGACAGCAAAGGCACTGCAGCACAGTAGGGAAAGAATGGATTTTTCAATAAATAGTGCTGGGTTGTGTGGGGAGAAAATAAAATGACTCTTCATTCCTACCTCACAACAAGAATCAATTCCAGTTGGTTCTTAGATCTAAATGTTAAAGATAAAACTTTAGGGAAAAACTGAAAATATCTTAACAATCTTGGAATAGGTGACGATCCAAAAAGGAAGGAGATTGTTAATTGAATTATTAAAATTAAGAACTTATATTCATCAAAAGACATAACTGTTATAAGAGTGAACAAACAAGTCAAAGAGTGAGAGTATATTTTGTAATCCATGTGTCCAATAAAGGACTTGTGAAACTCCTAAAAATCAGTAAGAGAGAAAGAAAAAAAATTTCCAAAAGGACAAAATACTTGAATGAGTGCTCCACAAAAGAAACTCTCCAAAAACCAACATGCATCCAATAATCATTTATCATTGAATAAATTCAAATCAAAACCATAGTGAGATACCACTACATACCCTAAGAAATGGCCAAAGTTTTAGAAGACTGGCAATATCAAGTACCTTGGTGTAAAACAACTGAAACTTACATGCTACTGGTAGACGTGTGTGTAAATCGTTAAAACTATTTTGGAAATCAGTTTGGCTATATATTCTAAAAGTGAACATGTATATATCTGACATAGCTATTGTGGGTGTTCTGGGTGGCAGAAATCTATACATATATTCACCAAAAGACAAGAATGTACCAGAGTATTCATAGTGGCATTATTAATAGCCTCAACATCCATCAAGTAGAAAGGGTGAATAAATTACCGTAACAACATGGAATGATCATCAAGCATAATACTGAGCAAAAGAAGCCAGACACAAATGTAGTAGCCAGACAGTATGTAGTGTATGGATAAAGCTTGAAAACAAGCAAAACAAATTTATGGTATTAGAAGTCACACCAGTTACTTTTTTGGAGATAATGAATGGGAGGGGTTACAATGTAGATGAAAGTCATACTTTTCACAAGCTATGCACTTACAATTTGTATAATTTTTTTCTAACTTAGTTTACTTAACCTCCTTCAAATTACTTTAAAGGCTGTTATTTTTTTAGTCTCCCCTCCCCCATACAAACCACATAGATGGTTTGCTTATCTACAACTAGCAGTACATCAGAAGGGTCTTGCCAGATCGCTCATAACTTCCCTGTTGCCAAAAAACAGACATCTTTCACATTCTCATTTTATTTAATCTCTTGGCAACATTTGGGTTTATTTTTTCTTCAGATACTCTTTGACACCATTCATCCCTGGTTTTCTAGCTGCGTGGGTTCACATCTTTCTCAGACACCTTTGCATACTCCTCTGTTCATCTTCTAATAATTGAATTCCTCAGGGTTCAATCCTCTTTCCTTACTCTACCATCTCTCCCCAGGATATCTCTTACATTCTTGACTTAAAATACCAACCACCATATGTGCTGAAAATTCCTAAGTTCCTATCACAGCCCAGACTTCTGAGCTCTAGGGTCTGGTATTCAGCTTCCGACTTGATATTTATCTCAAAGGCATCTTACAGTGAGCATATTCAGTCTTAAGTGCCTGGCTCTTTCCATATTTCTACATCTTCAGTCTTCCTGGTATCTGTAAATCTTATCTCCATAAATATTTACTGACTTCCTAATTAGACATCTTGAATCATTCTTAAGACCTCTTGTTACCGGGGCACCTCAGTGGCTCAGTCAGTTAAGCGTCTGCCTTTGGCTCAGGTCATGATCCTGGGGTCCTGGCATCAATCCCCACATCAGGCTTCCTGCTCAGTGGGGAGCTTGCATCTCCCTCGTCTCTCCCCTCATGTTCTCTCTCTCTCTGTCTCTCTCAAATAAATAAATAAAATATTTTTAAGACCTCATTACCGTGCACATGCATGGGCATACACACACACACACGCACACACACACACACAAACACACACCCATCCAGACCACTGCTAAATTCTGTCAATTTTGCTTCCTAAATAGATCTTGAATTGACCCTCTATGCTATGTCTCCACTCCCAATATACTATTTCAAGCCACCATCTTGCTGTGGTGGATTATTGCAGTAAGCTTCCCAACTGGACCTTCTATATCCATTCTTACTACCCATCAGTCCATTCTTCACACAGAAGTTAGAATGATCCTTAATAAGCATAAATATATCATGCCTTTCTTTAAAATTCTTCAAAGATTTGTTCTTAAGCTTTGGAGAAAACCTAAACCTTTGACACAGGCCCACATCTCTGCAGGATTTCGTTCATGCTTCTCTCTCTTTACTGCTCTCCTGATCATTTTCTGCAGCCCACTCTAGCCTTCTCTCACTTCCTCCAAAGCACCAAGTTCTTTCTCACCTCTATTCAGCATGAAAAAGACCTATTTAACGTTCAAGTCACTTCTTTAGAGTAGTGCCTGTCCAAATGACAACTCCCACTGTTATTCTATAGCGTTCTGTTTTCTTCATAGAATTTTTTTATTTTAAATTTTGTTTGTTGATATATTTGCTTGATGTCTTTCACCTCAAACCATAACTTTCATGACAACAGAGACTGTTTTGCTCCCTGTTGTAGTTCCAGTATCTTAACTAAATGCCCATGTTGTATGTTTAGTAAGTACATGGTAAATGAGAAAAGATAGTATGCCACCTTAGGTAAATTACAGGTCAGGGACCATTTCATATGTGTGCCTATATCCTGGGAACCTGAAAGGGTTATTGTTTCCTCTGGTTTAGTCTTTTATTTCTTCAGAATTGCTCTCTGAGAAAGGCACCACGTAATCATTGTAATGCCTGGAGACCATTTTTTATGGTAAGTCAGTCTTCTCAGTGATGTATAGTTTATGTGATAAGCTGAGCTGTCAGTTATGGGCAAATTTTATTTAAACCCCCAAAGAGGAATACACCTGTCCACATTTCATAGATTGGAGCTCTTAAAAACTAGAGGCAGAGTATTCTCAGTGGCTAAGTCTTGGCTAAGTAATTTGTCTTCTTTTCTAGAGCTTCATTTTTTTCTTTTAATTCTTAGGGCACTGAAAAGGAAAGGTGGCCTAGTTGCATTTACTTACTACAGAAATTGACAATATTGTTTGTATAAAGATTATTAGCTGTTTTTTTTTAATATAAGTATGTTGAAATGCCGCCACAATAAGTATATGACATAGCTTTTAATCATAAGGCAAAAATGACCACATTTCATAATATTAATATCTTCATATATGTTTCATAAGCTATGCAGATTTCATAAGCTATGCAGAGCTATTATGATTTGATATTACAAAATATTCTACATTTTCTTTCTTCATCTTAGACTTAGTTTTTAATTAAAATTTTAATTGTTTTTAAGCTAACTTCAGTAAAATGAGATGTTTCATTGTATGTTTGTAGAAAATAAGTCCAATAGTTTGAATCAGTTTTCAGGCCACTAGCTTGAAAAACCCCATTTTAAAAATGCCTGCTTACTACCAATGTTAGACCAGATAAATTTCATTTCATGGGGCGCCTGGGTGGCTCAGTGGGTTAAAGCCTCTGCCTTGGGCTCAGGTCATGATCCCAGGGTCCTGGGATCAGGCCCCACATCGGGCTCTCAGCTCGCTGGGGAGCCTGCTTCCCTTCCTCTCTCTCTGCCTGCCTCTCTGCCTACTTGTGATCTCTGTCAAATAAAAAAATAAAATCTTTAAAAAATATATTTCATTTCAGGAGGAACAGTTTTAGAGATTTATCATATTTCTTAATGTATAGGAATGAGGTATTTTTTATTTCTAAGGTCTAGATACCATACTTATCCCATAAATTGAAAAAAAATGCCAGATTTTTATTGTGCGTATAATCAGATTCAGGGGCATGGTGGCGAAGGGGCGCAGAACGAGAATGAGGATTTTTTAATGCTTTTGAAAAGCCAAGTTTCTGACATCACCATCAACATCATCATTATTCTACCTTTAGCAAAATTGTTAATTCTCTCTTGGTGAAAAAATTTTTAGAGCTTCATCTATTTGTTGATATTTACAGATTTACCAGACATCCGTAGCTATTTTCATATCAATGAAATTAGGGCTCATAGGAGTTTTAAAATGTCTGCTCTCGGGTATGACTAAGTAAGTTTCTGAATTTCACAGTCCTCTGGTGTTACTGCTGGCTTTTTCTTGAGATTTTTTAAATGTAGATCACTGACTCTAGAGCTAGTGAAATAATATAATAGAGAAATATTGAATTTCTTTCTATAGTACCATAGCAACATACAAATATGATACACTGTGGTTATAGAGGGAGTGGGGAGATTTAAGTACAGGGAACTCTGCCATATGTAAAAACAGTCTTTTCAAGCTAATTGCCAATTTAGGGAGTGTACTAAATAAACATAATGGTTTTTATGTTTATTTCAAAAAAGGGGAAAGAGCAGCTTTATTTTGCCAGAAAGACAATGTCAACTGCTAGCCATTTATTTCCTAGCAAAACAAACTACTTGCAAAATTCTAATTGGCAGATTTCTTCTCCCTGGCGTTTAATTAAAATCATTCTCTAGCAATACATGATACTGAGGATAGTGTGCAGGTTCATTTATTGTACCAAGAAAGACCTGAGCCAAGTATGTCTTTCTAGCTCTCAGCCATTACTAATTATGTGTCTTCTCTGATTTGTTTAGCATTGTCATTGGTAAGGAGCAGAGTAGATGTATTGTTTATAATCTTTCCTTTTTATGTCTATGTCACTGTTTCTAGAGTTGTATTCATTTCTGCAAAGAGCTTAGTTTTTTTTAGGTAAGTAAAACCTTATCATACTAGAAATTACAACTCAATTTTTGTGTGTAACTTAATGTCTGTCATGTAATAAAATAATCCTGGTGCACAGGATTGGAATTGATCTCCATTTGCGTACAAATGAATCTTGCTGCTCCACGGGGCTGGGTGGAAGACTAAGGGTGAATCGGTGTAATTGCATCCTTGTTATTAAAAAGTAGAAAATGCTTAGCCAGTGGTAAGGCAACCATTTTGATATCAAAGACACTATCCTGTTAGTTAATAGTTCATCATCATCCAGTAGGAGGCTTGAGTTCAAAAATTTGAAATTCAAAATGCTTTTTTTCTAATAGATTAAGTGGATTTAAGTTCAGCGGTACATCATTTTATGAGTATAATATAATAATTGTGAGAGCTTTTTTCCTCCCATGCACTTAAATTATTATTAAATCGTTCCCCCCTCCCCCCCCCACTTCTTTTTTGGAACTGGGCTCTCTTAGAAGGTAGGAAAAGCATGTGTGTAACCTGGTATGTTCAACTCTTAGCTGGGCTTCATGTTTATTATTTCAGTACTTAGTAAATATACATAATAAAAAATAAATTGTAGCTACAGATCTGAACTTACTTTGCTATGACCCATAATAGTCTGCTCTACACTCTGCTCTTTGTCTTTCAAGCAAATCACATCACCCAAAACTTATAACCTACTTTACTACAATAGTGCTGACATGTTTTGGGAGCCTGCAAGGCAGATTGAAATTAAACTGGCATCATGGGATCTCAGTCAGTTTCCCAGCTTCCCCTGCCTTACTTGGTAATGCATGTATAGTGATACTGAATGGCATTTGCTCTCGAGAGCTTTGGGAGTTGATAACAACAGAAATATATTACAGGAAAGAACATAGATACTGTTATGGGAGAAACTAGAAATTACTCTATCTGAATAATTTGTTAATCTGAAGAGGTAAACCATGTGTTTCAATACGATACTATGGAAAATAATCTTCCCAGTTCAAAAACTAAGAGTAAACTCCATCATAGATAGAAGGCTAATGATGCATATAGAGCGTTAAATCTTATGATACTCACTTTTATTATCTTTTCATACTTACGTTCATTTCCTGGATACAAGCTAATGATATAGTTTATTGTTCTTTTATTTACTTAAAGAGAAGTTCAGGGCTGCTTTTTTTTTTTTTTTTAGCTGAATATTTACCAGCTCTGTGTAACAATTTATTAGCAAGCCAGATTCATCTTATAACCTAGAGGATAAATTTGTAAGATATTTCATGCAAGTACAAAGAGATGGTACTAAAGATGTAAATTCAATGTAGGGAAAATATAATTTTTTAATACACTGTTTTAATTTAAACTTTTTTTTAAAGATTTATTTATTTTTATTTTTATTTTAAAGAGAGAGGAAGAGAGTGCAAATGGGGAGGGGGCAGCGGGAGTGAATCCTCAAGTCAACTCTCCGCTGGGTGGGGATCCCGATGAGGGGCTTAATCTCACAACCCTGAGATCATGACCTGAGCCAAAATCAAAATCAAGAGTCGGACTCTCAACTAACTAAGCCACCCAATCGCCCTATAAACTTTCCATATTCTATTTCATTTAAATGTTCCTTTTCCTGATCCCAAAACTGGTTTAAGGTGATCGATCATTCCCGATTACAGGCCAAATGTTACTGCTTTATATCTAATGATATCATAATGTATCCTTATTGTAGAACATTTGAACTTTAAAGACTCAAACAAGCATAATTTTTATGCTTTCAGACAGGATTTTAAAACAAAAAAGTAAAAACACCTGAAGATAGTGGGTAGCCTCTTGAATGACTTTAAACAAGGAATGATATGTATGATTAGATTTTTTTCTAGAATGATCACTGGTAGTTGTGTTGGAGTTGGAGTCAGGAGAGACAGGCAGGCAGGTGGCTATTGGAGTAATTAGGCCAAGAAAACTGACGGCTTTAACTGAGATAGTAGTAACAGGAACACAGAAGAAAGGACAGAATCAACTGGGCTTGGTGAGGGAATTCACTGTGGCAGTAAGAGCAGGGGAAATGCCAAAAAGGATTCCATGTTTTGTTGTGGTTTTTTTTTTAAGGATTCCATGTTTTTAGCCTTAGTGACAGAGTAGAACACTCTCAGCCAACATGGAGAACATAGGGAATGGAACAGATTTTGAGGAAAAGATGATGGATTCAGTTTTAGAGCTGTTAAGTGTGAATTGCTTGTAGCACATTAAAGGAATATTCCTGATAATAGAGTTTAAGTGCCAGGCATTCGATGAATAAAAAGTTGGCAGCTCCAGAGGAGTTCAGAAAAGTTTGAGAGTTTGATGTCAAATGCTAAACTCGGATATCCTGGCACATTTAGTTTTCTCCTTTATAGATCAGTACATCATTGAGCAGTGTGCAGCTCAAGCCTTCAGTTCATTGTTGTTGATGAGAATCTTTAGGTTATGTTGAGGATTTTCCTAATTCAGTCTGATAGATGACCTTTACTGCCTTCAGGCTTTTAATCTATCCATATTTCTCTGCTACCTCCTTAAAACCATCAATTTCAGAGCACCTTTAGTCTTGAAAAGCACAGCCATGCAAGAATTTCTCTCCCAGATTACAATATATCATTACTGTTAGTAGATTTTCCTTCTTGTTCTTAATTTTATATTCTGCCTCAAAACTTCCCCAGAGTCATGAAATGAATACATTTTATTTTGCATAATTCATGTTGCAGATTTTGTAGATAATCTTGAGCCTGACTTGATTATTGTTCTAGTCCATTCACTAAAGGACAAAATGGTAAGAATATGAGGTTGTAGCAGTGTAAAAGGACAATCATAGGTACGAAATGATAATACAGGCAGACTTTTTAAACAGAATGCCTGAGTACTACTACGGTGTACATTGAGTTTGAGAAAAATCTCATTCTGGTTTTACGTTTGTCTCCTAAACTTTACTCTGTAGAGACTGTTGAATGCCTTAAAATACACAATTCCATGAATGCTTCACTTGGCTCTTTGAGGTTAGAGAAATCCTTCTGTTTATTCATTAAGCGCACATACTCTGATTCATCGCTTTAGGCATAACCAGTGTTTTCCATATATTCATACATACCAAATAAGGTATGTACTGGCCAAAATAATCACCATTGGCTTGGTTTATTCTTTGTCTAAGAAATACACTTCTCATCTTCCCAGCCTAGACATCTAATGGTAAGCATTCTCCAAATCCAAGTGAGCTGAGTATCTTTCATAAGGAACTCTGATATTCTAATGTATTGAGAGATGTTCCTTCCTGCTCTCATTAGCATACAGATGTGGCCAGCTATATACTGTAAATAGTGATAGTTTAAAATTCACATTTTGAGTACAAATCTAATACCTGGTTATCTACTCAGGTTGAAGCTTAACTTTAGAATACTTTGGTTGAAAGAATAAAGTTCTACAGAGATGTAGAGAAAGAGCAAATGAAAGAAATGTGGACTAATAAAAATATAAAATTACAGAATTTTTAGAGCTGAAAGGAATCTCAGCGGGCATCAGATTAGTCTTGGGATAACTGGGAGAATATGATTTGGAAGAGGGAGCACACTTGTTCTGTTTGTCCCCAGAAGAGTAGAATGAAAACCCAAGGGTAGAAGCTCCTTGGGAATAGGTTTGGGGTTCATTAAAAAGAAAAATCAGAGCTTCTCATACATTCCCAAGAGACACATTCAGGTTGAGACCTGAGCCTTGGTTGTTCAGTTGGACCTGGTGATCTTTGTGGGAATCTTTGGTCCTAGAATTCTTATTTAAATCAGTGCTTCCTTTTTTACTTTTAAGTTTTTATAACTGGTATTTACAGGAAAGTACACAGATCTTCAGTGAACAAGTCAGTGAATTTGTGTGCACACACACACACACACACACACACACCCTGCAGATATTTCTAGCACTTCAGGAGGCTCTCTAGTCATACCCTTTCTCCCCCTACAGTAGATAACTGCTATGCTGATTCTGTCCCCAAAGAGTAGCTTTACCTTTACTTAAATGTCACCTAAATGGATTCATGGAATATTTACTCTCTGGATCTAGCCAGATGACATCATTCTGTCTGTGAGGTTCGTCCATGTTGCATGTAGCAATCGTTCACTCATTTCATTGTAAGAATATATCATAATGTGTCCTTGCCGCTGTTGATGAAAACATGCGTTGGTTCCAGTTTGAGGCTGTTTTTAATAATGGGGCTATGCACATCCCTATTACAGGTCTTTCAGTGAACATCAGCACTAATTTCTCTAGGATATTACTAGGAATGCAGTTCCTGGTTCATAGGATAGGTTTATTTTAGCAGTTATTGACAAACAGTTCTCCAGAGTGATTGGGCACATTTAAATTCCCACCAGCAACATACAAGAATTTCAGTTTCTTCTCATGCTTGCCAGCACTGTGTATTGTCAGTCTTTTATTTTAGCCATTTTGGTGAATATGTTGTAGTATATATTTTTCTATGGTTGTTGATCATTTGGATGGTCTCTTTTATGAAGCACTTGTTTTATTTTTATCCCTTTTTGGAAAAAAATGGGTCATATATTTGTAGGCATTCTTTATACATTCTGAATCTGAGTCTTTAGGGGATATATGTGTTACAAATATTATTTCCCAGTCTGAAGTTTTTCAGACTTTTACTCTTTTAACATGGTCTTTGATGAACAGATGTTCTTAACTTTGGTGAACTTTAATTCATCATTTTTCTTTTCTCTGGTTAGTGCTTTTTGCTTCCTCTTTAAAAAGTCTTCGCCTAGCCCAAGATTATGAAGACATTTTGACCAATAATCCTTAAATTCTGATACTAAACTAGATAATGGTAAACTTTCATTGGTTCACACATCAAAATAAAAAAAGAAAGAAATGCATAATATAAATCTTAAACTTTAAGCATTAGCTGCGAATAAGTAGATAATTATGATGACACCAAATCTGAAACTTACTATCAAGATAGACTTGTTTATTGCTATGATAACAAAACCACTGTAGGATCTCAGTGGCTTTTTTTCTCACTTATGCTACTTTTTCAAAGTGGATTAACAGGGGGGTATGCTATTTTTGGTCAGTTAGACAAGGAGACTGACATAAACTCCATTGTGATATAATTCGGTCACTGTAAGGGATGAGGGGAACATGGAAAATTGCTTTTAGACTCTTGCTACTATGAGTTGACCCTCTGAATTCCATGGTGTAATCTTACTGTGATTCCTGAAAAGAAAACTAAAAATATGTGTGAAGAGCTATGATGACTACCACAGTTAACTTGGTTACATTACTTATCTTCTCTGGATAATTCACTATAAAATAAGAACTAATGATAGTATCTACCCCGTGATAGTTGAAGATTAAATGGAATAATACATGTAAAAGTCTTAGAATAGTGGCTATTACTTAGTAAACACTCAAGAAGTGCTTGCTACTATTACTGTTATCATTATTGTTATTGGGCCCTTACTATGTGATAGATAACATACAACCTGCTTTACATGGCTTAATTCTTCAAATAACTTCAGTAGTAGGTACTATTATTACCCTCATTTACAGATGAGAGAACATGCTCAGAGCTATTAACTTGCCCAGCTTCTGTAGCTGAAAATAGAAGATGGGATTTGAATCCAGGCAGTCTGATTTCAGAGCCTTCACTTTAACCATGATGCACTTCCAGATAGCAAATAAATACTAACAGAAGAATTCACAAATACATACTGTGCTTCGGGAACTTTGTGTTTGTGTATGTACATATATGTTCATTATTGTGATTTTATATTGAATTTTTAATATATTCCTATTTTCTGCTAGTTTGTAAAGTCGTTTTTAATTCATTTAATTGAATGTATTAATTTCATGGTGTTCTGTCATGGTGTGATGAACAAACTTGAATTCATTTTGTCCTTCATTAGCAGGTGAAGGAACTTGGGCCAGGGGAGGTTAGGGATCCCAGAAGACAGTTACTTGGTGGCGTTAGCCTGAACTCACGGCCGGACTCCATGACCCCAGAGTGCTTTCTGCCACCTCAGGTTGCCTGCCAGTAGTTCATATGGCACATAATCCTTTCTCAAAAATCTGAGGTGCTTTGTTCCCCCTACCCCAAAATTGTGAGTGAACTTGCTATAGAATGTCCTCATTGTTCACATCAGCACATTTTGATTTTAAGTTACCAATTTTGTCTTTTAAATACGCAAATGTTACTAAACACCCAGAACCAAATTAGATATTTAGAGAGACTTTGTAATAAGAATAAATGCCTCCAGAGAAGATGCTTCTGTGGAGAAACACAGCAATGATGAGCTTTTTCTTCTAACTAGATTTGGAGTCTGAAGGGGAAGAGATGACAGTGGAGTTAGAGATAGATTAAGTATATTCTGTTTGAAGTATATCTCAAGATATATTAGCAAGAAGTAAAATAACTTATTTATAAAAATCTTGTTACTTTTTCTACCAGTGACATAAGAATATACATTGATCAACCTCAGATATATTGTAATTTTCAGAAGTAAAACTTTTAGGGAAACACCAAGCCATATTAAACACATGGTCATGGACTATTTTTCCATAATTAAATGGGATTTTGTATAATAATTGCAGTGTATTGTCATGTAATTTTATCTGGAAAAATAACAGAATATAAATTGAGTCAACCATACATTTCTAGCCAATAGTAGAATTTCTCACTATGTTGCTGTATAGTAGAGATGGACCAGAAAGTCACAATACTTCTTTTTCTCAGTATCAAAATGTATCCGTTATCTGCCAGGAAGGTAAACCTAATCTGTGCTATGTGGTATTGTACTCATAAGGAAATGTTTAATTTTATAAAAGTACAAGATGGTTTTTCCTGGTCTCCTCTAGTTTCAAACATTCATGTGTTAAAATAAACACTACTCTATAAAATTGAATGCAGAATTTAAATGAATTTTTTAATATAAAACACCAAGCTCATAAACTGAGCCCTCGTGCTCTTCCTGCTAGACATGTTTACTCTTCTCTGCCCTGTAGGGCTAATTCTGATTTGAGAGAGAGAGAGAGAGAAAATGAATATATCGCTAGAAATTCTCTCTAAGGCTCCTTTCAGCAATAAGCTGTTAACTCCTTTAATGGCATATTTTCTGGAGAGGGGACTGGAAAGAATCAGGTCAAAGAGAATTTTAGCTTTATGTGTAGCCAAACTTTAAAAAAGAAAGTGTATTCATGTATTGTGTGTGAAATTAAAATTGAAGTTTAAAAAGCCTACAATTCTTGATGGCACTTTCCTCTTTCTTTAAAGTAACTAACCTGGGGCGCCTGGGTGGCTCAGTGAGTTAAAGCCTCTGCCATCAGCTCAGGTCATGATCCCAGAGTTCTGTGATGCAGCGCAACATCGGGCTCTCTACTCAGCAGGGAGCCTGCTTCCTCCTCTCTCTCTCTCTGCCTGCCTCTCTGCCTACTTGTCATCTCTGTCAAATAAGTAAATAAAATCTTTAAAGTAAATAACCCTATGACTGAATATTGGAGAGTTAAAACAAAAAGTAGAAAGTAATTACTCATAATTCCACCTAACGTAATTACTTGGAGCATTTTGGTGTGTTTCCTTCCAATTATTTTTCTTTTGTATCTGGTCATTTAATATAAGTATAGACTGTATAGTATACTTATAGATATTTCACTGAAAACTTTGTAACATGATTAGCAAAAAGAGCTTTCACATTCTTTTATTGTTTGCGGAGCATGTAAAGAAATACTTATTTGGTCTTCACCACATCTTTTTTGAGTTAAATAAAGAAGGTATCAGCCCCATTTTGCATATGAAGTTATTGAAAACAGATAATCATATAATACCTCTGCTTGGTGGTCTAGTGAATTTCTGTTCTGACAGAAGTAACTTGCACTAACACAAACAAGTAGGTGCATTTACGCAGAAAGAAGAGGAAAATAAATCATTCTGCACATTCTTACTCCCTGGACCTAGACCTGCCTTACCTGACAAGAGAGTATTTGGACAGTGATAATTTCCAGAGTTATTGGAAATATAGATTTATCAGATTTTAGTAAATACCAAGTATCTTTGAGGTGGTTCAATTAGTCTGGTTACTCCTCAGATTTAAGATAATGTGGTTTTTTTTTTTTTTTGAAAGATTTTGTTTATGTATCTATTTGAGAGAGAGGGAGCACAAGCAGGGTGGAGGGAGGAGGGAAAAGGAGAAGCAGACTCCCCACTGAGCAGGGTACCTGACACAGGGCTCTGTCCCAGGACCCCGAGATCATGACCTGAGCCCAAAGAAGATGCTTAACCAAATGAGCCACCTAGGTACCTCGATAATGTGTGTTTTTTTTCCCATTATGCTCAGTTAGCCACCATATAGCCATCATTAGTGGCTTTGATGCAGTGTTCAGCAATTCATTAGTTGCGTATAACACCCAGTGCTCATCACAACACATGCCCTCCTTAATACCCATCACCAAGTTACCCCATCCCCCCACCCCTCTCCTTTCTGAAACCCTCAGTTTGTTTCCCTTTTTTTCCACTTAAAAACAAAGGAAATTAGGGATGCCTAAGAGGCTCAGTTGGTTAAGTGCCTGCCCTTGGCTCAGGTCATGATCCCAGGGTTCTGGGTTTGAGCCACATGGCTAGATCCCTGCTCAGCGGGGAGCCTGCTTCTCCTTCTCCCTTTGCCTGCCACTCCCCCTGCATGTGCTCTTTCTCTGAAAAATCAATAAATAAAATCTTAAAAAAAAACAAAAAAAGGAAATGAAACAGGTAGCTTATAATAAACCAGGAAGATAACATCCAACCACTTAGTTGGAATTGCCTGGGTGGGTGAGAGCCTAGAGGTTCTGTGTATGAAGGGCTAAGCCTTATCATATTGGGTAGAGTATTTAAAGGAGCAGTGTTCTTAGGAAACTACTTCTGGAGCATTAAATATGTCAAAGCTGAATTCAGGGACCATTTGGTTTACTTTCTAAAGTCCTGAGTATTGTAAAGATTTAAGATTTAAAATAAAAAATACAGAACTATAATTCTGTTTTAAATCTTCTCCTTTTAAGTTGAAACTGTTCTTTTAAGCACATTACAACTATGTCTTATTTGTTTTGTGATGAAAACTGAATTTCATTTTACTGTTCAAAGTGGTGAAGACTATTATTGCTTGGCCTCCCTGCAACAAAAGTGTTTTGGGTTTTTGTTTTGTTTTCTTTTTTCAACTTTTGGGTGAAGAAAAATTCCCTACTACCCAGAGCTCTCTGTTTTTCTTTTAGGAATTCCCCTTAGGAAGACACTTTAATTTGTGAGTTGATTAAAATGAAGAACACTTTGATGAAGTCTCTTTCCCTTCTTTTTACACTCTAGTTTTTAAAAATGATCTCCAATTTTCCTTCTCAAAGCATGTCATCTTTTAGTATTCATCGGCTTTGAAAGGGTAAAAGGTTTGAGAGTTGTTGCCTGTAATAGAAAGGAACATGCTTTCAGTCTCTTCTTTGCAGTCTTGTTTTGCAGCTGCAGGTTTGAGCTAAAGAGAACAGTGTAAAATATAAGAAAATAGAGGAGCACTGTTCCTTGAACCAATAAGGATCCTTCCCCTAGAACTGTTAACTAGTAAGTTTTTGTTCAGGTCAAAATACTAGGGACCTTTGTTTCTTCTGCTTTCTCATCTATTGATTTCCTCAGATTCTAGGCTTAAACCATTTTGTTTTAGAGCAAGAAAGGAATCCTATCTACCTCCCTGATATGAAATTGGATTCCAAACATGTGAGTACCCTGTCCTAAGTGTTTCCTTCCCAGGCACTTACTCAGCTGGTATTTTCTGCTGCCTTCAGATATCCACCGCATCTGTGAATTTATTATGATAATGAGCAGTTAGCTGGCCACTCCGTCTGTTCAATTCATCTGTCTCCTCCCTGTTTTTCTCGTAGATTTAAATAAATATCTTTACACACATCAGCTACAGCCTTCACATTTTTTTACTGTTTGTCCATCTGTCCCGCCAGTAGGTCATGAACTGTAAAAGGAAAAGAATTTCTTGTCAACCTTATTTAGTTCTGTCTTCAATGCGTATCATAGTTACATATAATAAACTGTGAAAAGCCTTATTTTTCAGCTTTAAAACTGATTTCAGACTCATTTAAAACTCATTTCCCCTGTTGATAAACATAAAATTCCTCTATTCTAATATACCCTCCATGAGACTCACCAAGAAGTAAGTGCAAAAATATACATGTGTCTTCACCAAATAAGAACATTAACTTTCTGCATTTTGTATACTTAATTGCATTGGTTTTCCAAATGTAAGATTAGATTATAACATTGCATATTGTTGAAAACACTTTTTTGTATATCATAACGGCCTCCTACTGGGAGTATGCCCATTAGGGTGTTCCTCTTCCCCACCTTCCTCCTACCTCTCCACCCCCACCTCATACACACCCACCTTTTTCCTGTTTCATAGTACCCAAGTGTCCCAGGAAATTGTTTGGCAAAATACTCTACCCAGAGAAGGTAATGCCAAGTCTTACTGGATTCCTTGAACTCTTAGTTCTGGTATTGGGCCAGAAGTTGTCTTACTCCGGCGGTTATCTCCTTGTTTACTAATAATAAATGCAGCGCTTAGGTAGTCTGTGTAGGAAGGGCCACTTGGGACCCACCGTCCACCATGAAAAAGCCAGATCGGTGGACTGTGAACTGAGAAGACAATACCCTGCTTCTAAAGGACAGATTTTTGCTTTGTAAGAGGTAAGTATTTTCTCTGTGTTATTGCTGTGCTTTATGCCCAATATGAAACACTATTGCTAGATGTTTGGGGTTTTCTTTTCTCTCACAACACATTTTGTGTCCTATGATAACAATGTGCCATCAAGGTTCCAGTGTCAGGGGGAAATTCACGTAATCAAGCTGTCTAAAAGGAAATCTGAACAGTGTTCGGTTTCTTTTGATGATCTAATACTTCCATGTTTTTAAAAAAAAATATCTGACTAAAAGTTTACAAAACTTTTACTTCAAAAAATCACTGACAGAGATGAAAAATTTATATTTGTTTCTAATTCTTGCCTCTTCTTCCCACTTTCATTGTTTTGAGAACAGTATCTCTAGACCAAGGACCTTATATAACATACTATAAAATCTTATAAAGCAAATCTGTGTACCGCTTGACACCAAGCACAGTCTTGGTCACACCGTAAAGGTGCTCAACAAATATTTGTTGGTAAAATGTAAACTCTGCGAGCATTTGCATTAAAGGAGGCTGGATTATTTCCTTTGTGGCCCCAAAAAACACTGTATAATATTTAGCTTCACAAAAATTGCAAGTAGCATATTGTTAGTATAGCCCACCCTTTCCCACTAAACAGGTTATGATTCTATAGTTGAAATATGTCCTAACTTTTTTTTTAGTTACTTTCAACTGAAAGATTGGTTCCTACTTCAAATCAAGAATCTAACCACTTCTCACCACCTCCACTACTGCCACTGTGATCCAAGCCACCTTCATCTTTCAGGTGGATTATTGCAGTAGATTTCCAATTGAACTCCTTATTCTACCTTGACTCTCTCCATTCTTCATTCTGTTCTGGAAACAGCAGGCAGAGTGGTCCTAGAAATGTTAGATACCATGTCTTACTCAGAACCTCTAGTGGTTTCTCATCTCAGAGCAAGAAGCCAAAGTTCTTACTATGGACTGACAGAGCCCTGTGCTGTCTGGTCCCTAGTCAGCTCTCAGATCTCATCTACTGTTTTTGCCCCTATTTTAGTCCAGCCACATTTGCCTCCTTCCATCACATTCAGTACCCTCCTTTGCACTGGTTGTTTGCCCTGCCCTGACCGTTCTAGCCTCACATACATGCATCACTCTATCCTTCCTCTCCTGTAGGCCTCAGTGAAGTCTTTCCTGGCCTCTATCTAGAATTCCAAACACCCCCTTCCCTTGAACTCTTCCTGGCCTCTTCACTGGCTCTATTTTTTTCTTAGTTCTTATCACTATGTGACATTATTCATTTTACTTTTTTTTTAATCTTGTTTTTTGTCTGTCTGTCCCAGTGTACTGTGAGCTGTGTGAGGGCAGGGATTTTTGGCCTGTTTTGATCAATGCTTCTATCCCAGTACACAGAAAGTGCCTAGAATGTTGGATACTCAATAAATATTTTCCCTGTGTTCCCATTTCTTTATTGTTTAATTCCTACACATGGGATGCTTAGGTGGTGCTCCGTCGCTTAAGTGTTTGCCTTGGGCTCAGGTCACAATCCCAGGGTACTAGGATCAAGTCCTGTACTGGGCTCCCTGCTGAGCAAGGAGCCAGCTGAGATCTCTCCCTCTGCCTGCTGCTCCCCTGCTTGTGCCCCTGCCCTTCCCAACCCAATAAATAAATAAATAAAAGCTTTAAAAAAGAATAAAAATATTTCCTACACTACCCTACCCAACATTTTTTTTAAAAGACTTTATTTGTTAGAGAGAGAGAGGACGCAAGCAGGCAAAGTGGCAGGCAGAGGCAGAGGGAGAAGCAGTCTCCCTGCTGAACAAGGATCCCCATGTGAGACCTGATCCCAGACAACGGGGATCATCACCCGAGCCGAAGGCAGCTGCTCAACCAACTGAGCCACCCAGGCGTCCCTACCCTACCAACATTTTTAAAAATTAATAATAGGAGTGACTGAGTGGCTCCGTTGTTTAAGCATCCGACTCTTAAATTTTGGCTCAGGTCAATCTCTGGGTGGTGAGATCCGGCTCCACACTCAGTGGGGAGTCTGCTGGAGATTCTCCCTCTGCCTCTGCCCCTCCCACTGCTCACATTCTCTCTAAAAAAAAAGTAAATCTTAAAAACGTATATGTATAAATTAATAATATTTATATTTACAGGAGCATAGGCTCTAGATTTTAGGAATAGAGAGCCCCCACCTAACCCCCAGCCAGACACACACCTCCTTATGCCCTTCTCTTGAAGTAACCCTAAGCCTTATATGTATATTTCAGTTCTCTCCCCCATACTAACTACCCCATCTTAAAAAAAAAAAAAAAGGTATTTAATTATCTTTTTCCTTCTCATCTCCCATATCAGAACCTGCAGTGAAAGAGTTCTTAACTGAATTTCACTTAACTGAACCCCAGTTAACTGCCTGATGGGATTAGCCAGTGTTCTTATTCCCTCTGTAAAACATTGATTAATGCTTACAGCCTACTGACTGCTCTTAGCTTAATGTTCACAGCTGGTAGACTATTCTCTAGTAAGCCTTTGTGCTTTCACCTACTCTGGTTAAAGTGCATGCATATCAAAATCAGTTGTATTTATTTTTAAGCATGATTATAGCAGGACTATCTTACTATAAATTGCAATATTATAACAGTAAATATATAATATTTATGGTAATTTTTAATTAATAAACTTTATATTTTATAGACGTTTTAGGTTCACAACAAAATCAAGCAGAAAGTACAAAGAATTCCCACATATTCCCTGTCCTCACACATGCCATACTCTCCTCCACCATCAGCATCTCCAGCCAACACCATATATTTGTTACATCAGTGAGCTTAATTGACATAATCATCACTCAAAATGCTAGTTTACATTAGGGTTCACTCTTGGTGTTGTACCTTCTGTGGGATTTGACAAATGAATGATTATGTATCCACAATTGTGGTATTGTGCTGAGTAGTTTCACTACCCTAAAAATCCTTTGTGTTCTGTCTGTTCACCCCTGCTTCCCCTCTAATCCTGGCAGTCATCGTCTTTTTACTGTTTCCATATTTTGCCTAATCTGGATGTCGTATGGATGGAATCATATCATATGTAACCTTTTCCGGTTGACTTCTTTCACTTAGTAGTATTCATTTACATTTATTCCATGTCTTCTTGTGGCTTGATAACTCACTTATTTTTAGCACCGAATAATATTCCATTATCAGTATGTATTACAGTTTGTTTATCCACTCAGCAACTGAAAGACATGGTTGCATCCAAATTTTGATGTTATGGATAAAGCTGCCATAAACATTCATGTGCAGGTTTTTAGTGGATGTAAGTTTTCACTTCCTTTGGGTAAATACCAAGAAACTCAATTGTTGATAAGAATGGACTTTTGTAAGAAACTGCCAAACTGTCTTCATAGTGGCTGTACCGTTTTTACATTCATTCCCACCAGCAGTGGATAGAGTTCTTGTCCTAAATCCACATCGGCATTTGGTGTGGTCAATGTTACAGATTGTAACCATCCTAATAGCTATGTATTGGTAGCTCCGTTGTTTCACTTTTCAATTCCTTAATGACGTGATATTGAACATCTTTTCATATAGATACTTGCCATCTGTATATCCAGTTGATTGGTGGAACTGTTGAGTTCATCTACGTCCTTACTGATTTTCTATCTTCTCGATACGTCTATTTCTCTTACAGGGATGTTAAAGTCTCCAACTATAATGGTGGATTCATCTATTTCTCCTTGCACTTCTATCAGTTTTTGCCTCACACATTTTGACCCTCTGTAGTTAGACATATAAACATTAAAAATTATTATGTCTTCTTTGAGTATTGTCCCTTGGCATTGTCCCTCTTTATTCCTGATGACTTTTCTTTGCTCTGAAGTCTGCTCTGTCTGAAATTAATATAGCTACTCTTGCTTTCTTTTGATTGGTGTTATATCATTTCCCATTTCTTCATTTTTAATGTATGTGTGTCTATATAGTGGGTTCCTTGTAGATATCATATAGTTGAAACTTATGTTTCATTCACTCTGACCATCTCTGTCTTTCAAATTGTGTATTTAGAACATTGACATGTAAGGTAATTATTAATATAGTTGGATTAATATCTGTCATCTTCATTACTGGTTTCTATTTGTTGCCATTGTTCTTTGTTCCTTTTTTATTTTTTTCCTTTTTTAATCTTCCACACCTTTTTTGCCTTTGGTGGTTTTAATTGAGCATTTTTTATTCCATTTTCTCTCCTTTCTTACCATATCAATTCTATTTCTATTTCTTACTTTTTTTTTTTAAGTGGGTGCCCTAGAGTTTGCAATATTTTAAAACTACTCCAAGTCCACTTTCAAATAACACTGTCCCATTCATGGGTAGTTCAAGTACCATATAATAGCAAAATACTCCTAATTCTTTTTTCTCATCCCTTGTATCATTACTATCATTTATTTTACATAAGTGTGTGTGTAAGTGTACATAATCAAATACACTGTTGCTATTATTACTTTAAAGAAGCTGTTATCTGTTAGAACAATTAAGAATAAGAAAAATACACCTTTTTATTTTGCCCTCACTTACTCATTTTCCAGTGGTCTTCCTTTCCTTATGTGGGTCCAGGTTTCTGACCAGTGTCATTTTTTTTCTTCTTTCTGAAAAACATTTTGACTTTTCTTTCTTTTTTTACTTTTTTTTTTTTTTTTACTTTCAAGGCAGGTCTACTGGAAAAAAATCCTTCAATTTTTCTTTGTGAAAATTTTTGTTTCTCCCTCACTTTTGTAGATAATATCACAGGATACAGAAATTTAGGCTGTTGATTTTTTTTTTTCTCTCAACGCTTTGTATATTTTTATTTGACAGAGATCACAAGTAGGCAGAGAGGCAGGCAGAGAGAGAGGAGGAAGCAGGCTCCTTGCTGAGCAGAGAGCCCGATGAGGGGCTGGATCCCAGGACCCTGGGATCATGACCTGAGCCAAAGGCTGAGGCTTTAACCCACTGAGCCACCCAGGCACCCCCGCTTCGTATATTTCATTCCCTTCTCTTGATTACATACTTTCTAAGGAGAGATTGGATATAATTCTTACCTTTGCTTCTGTAGGTTAGGTATTTTTAGGGAGCAGGCTTCTTTCTTAACTCCCACCCCCCTCAGGATATGTGAGTGGATCAATTTTATTTTAAACCCAGTGTTTATTTTAACATACAGTGCTGTATTAGTTTCACGTCTACAATGTAGTGACCCAACCTTCCATACATTACTCAGTGCTCATCAAGACAAGTGCACGCCTAGTGCCCTTCAACTATTTCATCCATCCCCCCAGCCACCTCCCTTCTGGTAACCATCAGTTTGTTCTCTGTAAGAGTTAAGAGTCAGTCTCTTCGTTTACCTCTCACTCACTCTCCTTTCTTTTCCTTTGCTTGTTTGCTTTGCTTCTTAAATTCTGCATGAATGAAATCATGTATTTGTCTTTCTCTGACTGGCTTATTTTGCTTAGCATTATACTGTCTAGGTCTATCCAAGTCATTGCAAATAGCAAGATTTCATTCTTTTATACCTGAATAATACTCCATTGTGTGTGTGTATATATATATATATATATATATATATATATATATATATATATATATAGTGTGTGTGTGTGTGTATATATACACATATATATTCCTCATCTTCTTTATCCATTCACCTATTGATGGGCACTAGGCTACTTTCGTAGTCTGGCTATTGTCAGTAATGCTGCAGTAAACACAGGGGGGCATATATCCCTTCAAATGCTGTTCTCACATTCTTTGGGTTAATAATACTCAGTAGTGTGGTTACTGAGTCACAGGGTAGTTCTATTTTGAACGTTTAGAGGAAACTCCATATTGTTTCCCACAGTAGCTACACCAGTTTGCACTCCCACCAATAGTGCACAAGTGTTGCTTTTTTTCCACATCCTCACCAACACGTGTTTCTTGAGTTTTGCATTTTAGCCATTCTGGTAGATGTCAGGTGATATCTCATTGTGGTTTTGATTTACATTTCACTGAAGATAATATTGAGCAAGTTTTTATATGTCTGTTGGCCATCTGGATGTCTTTGGAGAAATGTCTGTTCATGTTTTCTGCTCATTTTTAATTAGATTATTTGGAGTTTTGATGTTGAGTTGTATTAGATCTTTATATATTTTGGATACTAACCCCTTGTCGGATATGTCGGAAGAAGATATATGCAAATATCTTCTTCCATTGGACAGGTTGTCTTTTAGTTTTGTTGATTATTTTCTTCACTGTGCAGAAGTTTTTTATTTTGATGTAGTCCCTGTAGTTTATTTTTGCTTTCGTTTCCCTTACCTCAGGAGACCTATCTAGAAAGGATGTTGCTATGACCATTGTCAAAGAAATTACTGCCTGTTTTCTAGAATTTTTATGTTTTTAGGTCACATATTTAGGTGCTTAATCTATTTTGAGTTTATTTTTATGTATGGTGTAATAAAGTGGTCTAGTTTCATTCCTTTGCATACAGTTGTCCAGTTTTCCCAAGACCATTTGTTGAAGAGACTGTCTTTTTCCGATTGCATATTCTTGCCTCTTTGTAGAAGATTAATTGACGATATAATTGTGGGTTTATTTCTGGCCTTTCTATTCTGTGTCTGTTTTTGTGCTAGTACCATACTGTTTTGATTACAATAGCTTTGTAATATAACTTGAAGTCTGGAATTGTGAAACCTCCAGTTTTGTTTTTGTTTTTCAAGACTGCTTTGGCTATTTGGGATCTTTTCGTGATTCTATACAAATTTTAGCATTGTTTGTTCTAGTTCTGTGAAGAATGCTGGTGGTATTTTGATAGGGATTGCATTATATGTCTAGATTGCTTTGGGTGGTATAGACCTTTTAACAATATTTGTTAAATCCATGAGCATGGAATGTCTTTCCATTTCTTTGTATCAACTTCAGTTTCTTTCATCACTGTTTTATACTTTTCAGAGTACAGGCCTTTCACCTCTTTGGTTACATTTATTCTTATGTATCTTATTATTGGGTACAATTGTAAATGGGATTGTTTTTCTTGATTTCTCTTCTGCTGCTTCATTATTAGTATATAGAAATGCAACAGAGTTTCATATATTGATTTTGTATCCTGTGGCTTCATTAAATTCATTTGTCAGTTCTAGTATTTTTTTTTTTGGTGGAGTCTTTAGCATTTTCTATTTATAGTATCATATCATCTGCAAATTGTAGAAGTTTTACTTCTTCCTCACCAATTTGGATGCCTTTTATTTCTTTCTCTTGTCTGATTGCTGTGGCCAGGACTTCCACCACTATGTTGAATAAAAGTGGTGTACGTTGACATCCTTTTCTTGTTCCTAACCTTAGGAGAAAACCTGTTTTTTCCCATTGAGTAAGATGTTAGGTGTGGATTTTTCATATAAGGCCCTTATTATATTGAGGTATATTCCCTGTAAACCTATTATATTGAGAGTGTATATCATAAATGGGTATTGTACTTTATCAAAGCTTTTTCTGCATCTGTTGAAATGATAATTTTTTTATCCTTTCTCTTATTTTTCTTTAAGATTTTATTTTTAGGTAATCTCTACATCCAATGTGGGGCTCAAACTCACAACCCCAAGAGCAAGAGTCGCATGTTGTACAACTGAACCAGGCCAGGCGCCCCATCCTTTCTCTTATTGATGCAGTGTGTCACATTAATTTGTGAATATTGAACCACCCTTGCATCCTGAGAATAAATCCCACTTGATTGTGGTGAATGATTTTTTAAATATATTGTTGGCTTCAGTTTGCTAGTATTTTGTTCAAGATTTCTACATCTGTGTTCATCAGAGATACTGGCTTTAGTTTTCATTTTTTGAGGTGTCTTTACCTGGTTTTGGTATCAGGGTAATGCTCACCTCACAAAATGAATTTAGAAGTTTTCCTTCCTCTTCTATTTTTTGGAAAAGTTTGAGAAGAGTAGGTATTAACTTTTCTTTAAATGTTTGATAGAATTCATCTGTGAAGCTGTCTGGTCCTGGACTTTTTTGGTTTTGGGGAGGTTTTTTATTAACTGATTCAATTTCATTCCTGGTAATCAGTCTGTTTAAGTTTTCTATTTCTTCCTGCTTCAGTTTTGATAGGTTATGTTTTTTAGGAATTTATCCATTTCTTTTAAGTTTATGTAATTTATTGGCATATAATTTGTCATAAATCTCTTACAACAATTTGTATTTCTGTGTTATTGGTTATTATTTCTCTTTCATTTGTGATTTTGTTTATTTGAGTTCTCTCTTTTTTTGAGGCTGGCAGAGGTTTATCAGTTCTTTTATATTTTCAAAAAGAATCAGCTTCTGGTTTCAATGATATCTTCTTTCTTTCTTTTTTTTTTTTTTTTTTTTTTTTTTTTTTTTTTTTTTTTTTTTTTTTTTTTTTTTTTTTTTTTTTTTTTTTTTTTTTTTTTTTTTTTTTTTTTTTTTTTTTTTTTTTTTTTTTTTTTTTTTTTTTTTTTTTTTTTTTTTTTTTTTTTTTTTTTTTTTTTTTTTTTTTTTTTTTTTTTTTTTTTTTTT